>JARYGA010034819.1:0-62447 GCA_030545235.1 Helianthus tuberosus | reverse complement strand
ATATGACTTCTCAAAATCCACACAAAGTTTCTAAAAATAGTTTATTCTTCAAAATCTCAAATAATTTAAATATTGTTTTCAAAGGAGAAAGATGGTTCACTTAGCATTTATAAACAAATTCAACTCTGATTTTTAAACCCAAGTATTGTATCCAAATATTCCAACCGAACATCCTTAATCATATTTCGAGAATATATCCTAAAGATATATCCTAATCAGGATACTTAAACTTAAAAGTTCAAACAAGTTGTGTAAGATTCACAAAGGAAAGATCATACCAGGAACAGAGTACAACTCTGATATTGGAATTTACTCCTTTTACAACTTTTTGCCGCAAAGATGTCCTCATTTCGAGATACTCAGTATCTTAAGTCCCAATCTGATTTTCTGAGCTCCACACAATTGCCTTAGGAGGAATGTCCCTTGTACACGAAATCTTCCAACACTTAGAAATTTTTTGAATTCAAGTTTTGACCGTATGGACAATTCTTGTGTTACCGGGGTAAAACCCGAAAGCATTCTGGAGATAAATCCTTAGTATCTTGGGGAAAATCCCATAGGTATCCTGGGGAAAATCCCAAATTTTCATGCGCTACAGGCGGGAGTGTATAAACTCCAAGACTTAGAAAGGTGAAAACCTTTAAACCTTAGAGAGTATGAAAATACCCTTTCGCGAGAGAGGGTGATCAATCCTCATATACCTTAAGGGTCCAGGACATAGCCAACAGTGACGAAATTGTCAGCCACTTTTACATGAACTGGTCCAGCCACGTTGAACTATCCCTGGACAATTTGCGCTCCAGGCGGGGTGTTCAAACCCAATTCGTGAGAAAGGTGAATACCTTTAAACCTTTGAAGGGATCTGGATCCCTTAAACGTGAGAGAGGGGGCCAATCCTCTAATCTTTCAAAGTATCCTGAGTGTGCATCCTGGAGCTATATCCCGAAGCATATACTGCAAAACAATCGTAAGCTAAGGTGGGCATTAGCCTGGCTAACACCCCTCCGATGCTAGAGTCAGTAATGGGTTCAAAATAATAAATAATATTAAACATACTAAAAGAGATAAAATTCATACCATCCTGAGTTAGAAATTAAATTCCTAACTCACTTGAAATAGAGCTTCAGATGTGTAGCATTCCAGGATCTTGGCTGCTCCCCCTTCGTATTCTTGAGTCGGTATGCTCCTTTCCCTAATTCTGATTCAATCTCATAGGGTCCTTCCCATTTTGGGGCCAGCTTTCCGTCAGCAGGATTAGTAGTATTCTGAAAGGCTTTTCTTAATACCCAATCTCCAACCTGGAACCTTCTAGTCCTTATATTCTTGTTATATGCCTTGGATATCCTTTGTTGATATGCTGCCATCCTTAGCCTTGCTGCATCTCTTGTCTTATCAATAGTATCCAATTCCTGGCATAGGATTTCAGGATTCTGCTCAGGATCCCGGAGGTTGGATCTTGCTGTAGGTATTACCATTTCTGTCGGGATCGCCGCTTCTGCTCCAAATACCAAGGAAAACGGGGTTTGGCCAGTTGCATTTTTCACCGTCGTCCTATCAGCCCACAAAACAAAGGGTAGCTCTTTTGCCCATCTTCCTTTTTTGGCTCCTAGTCTCTTTTTGAGGTTGCTGATAATTATCTTGTTTGAGGATTCTGCTTGTCCATTTGCTTGAGGATGTACTGGTGTGGATGTGATCATTTTGATTCCCCAACTCTTGCAAAAGTCAGTAGTCCTCTTACTTATGAATTGAGATCCATTGTCACAAATTATTTCAGCCGGTACACCAAACCTAGTCAGGATATTCCTTTTTATGAAGGATACCACTTCCTGATCTCTGACTTGAACAAATGCTTCAGCTTCAACCCACTTAGAGAAATAATCAGTCATTGCTAACATGAAGACTTTTCCTCCTGGAGCTTTTGGCAGTTTTCCCACTATATCCATCCCCATTTCATGAACGGCCAAGGGGATACAATAGGATATAATGGCTCTGCAGGCTGATGTAGTATGTTGCTATGCCTTTGACATGCATCACACCTTCGAGCATATTCTGCAACATCTTTTCTCATGGTAGGCCAATAATATCCTGTTCTTAATGCCTTTGAGAACAACGACCTGCCCCCAGTATGGTTACCACAATCCCCTTCGTGTATATCCTGAAGTACTTCCTTGGTTTCGGGATCCTCTAAGCACTTCAGATATGGTCCTGCAAGGGATTTTTTATACAAGACATTATTTATAATAGTGAATCGTGATACCTTCATTCTAAAGGCCTTAGGATTCTCATCCTTTGGGATATATCCTCCCTTGAGATATCTTATGATCGGAGCCATCCAAGACTTAGGATCCTTCTCAGGATGCTCATCAGGATCCTGAATACTTAGTACTTCCTTATCCTGAGGATCCGTCGCAGGATATAGGATATGTAATATTGGTATTCGGGTCCCTTCCGGTATCCTGACTGATGATCCTAGATTTGCCAAGGCATCGGCTTCAGCATTATCCTCTCTTGGTACCTGTTCAAGTGTAAAAATATCAAAATATCCTGCTAATTTTTTGAGAATTTCGAGATACTCGATTAACTTCTCACCTTTAACTGCATAGGTTCTATTAAAATAATTAGTGATTAACAAAGAATCAACATATACTTGCAAACTCCTGACATTCATACTTTTAGCCAATTCTAATCCTGCAATTAAAGCTTCATATTCTGCCTCATTATTAGTGGCAGGAAACTCACATCTAATAGCCTGGGGTAATATGTCCCCTTGTGGCGATTTTAGTAGTATACCCAAGCCTACACCTCTTACATTAGATGCACCATCAGTATACAACGTCCAGGATTCTAAGTTTTCTCCTAGCTGCTGTACTTCCAGGTCTACTTCACTTTGAATATCACTACTGAAATCAGCCACAAAGTCAGCTAAAGCCTGAGACTTTATGGCATTTCTAGGTTCATATACTAGATCAAAGGCACTTAATTTCACTGACCATTTAGCCATCCTACCAGACATTTCAGGTTTCCTCAGCACGTTTTTAACAGGATAGTTGGTTTTAACATGAATCCTATGTGTTTCAAAATCATGTCTAAGTTTTGTTGACGCCATAACTAGGGCTAAAATCAGTTTCTCTAAGTGGGAATACCTAGTTTCAGCATCTAATAAACTTTTACTAACATAATAAACCGGATACTGCTGACCTTCATGATCCTTTACAAGGACAGCACTTACTGCATTCCCTGATACTGCAAGATACAGGGATAATGGTTCGCCATCCTCAGGCTTCATCAATAAGGGTGCGGTTGAAAGATACTGCTTCAAATCCTGCAAGGCTGCTTCATGCTTTGCTCCCCATTCGAACTTCTTATTCTTCTTGAGGATATCATAAAATTCCTTGCACTTTTCCAAGGATCTTGAAATAAATCTGTTCAATGCTGCTACTCGGCCTGTTAACCGTTGAACATCCTTCATATTTGAAGGTGACTTGATATCCAGGATAGCTTTAATCTGCTCCGGGCTTGCCTCTATCCCTCGTTTAGTCACCATATATCCTAGAAACTTTCCTTCCCCCACTCCGAAATGGCATTTAGCAGGATTTAGCTTCATGTTATACTGATCCAGGATATCAAATGCTACCTTGATATCCTGGAGGTGATCCTCAGCCTTTTTAGATGTAACACCCATCTAAATTTACTACTCGAAATTAATAATAATTCGTAAGATCTTATACAAAAGATGTCTAGACCGACTAATTTAAACATCCATAAGTTGTTTAGTAAACGATTTACATCATAACATTGTTTAAACAAAGTTAATTTATGCGGAAGCTTCAAAAATTCGTGTTCGGTTCTTCAAAAGCTTGCTTGACCGTCTTCCGTAATCCTTGAATACCGAGAAACTGAAATGTTTACATTAAACATTAGTATTAGAGTACATAGGAATAATACATAGTCGAAACTACGTTTAAAACGGATTCGATTTAACGAAAGTATGCAAAATTTGCAAAAATTCCAGGATTCTACCGTAACTTACGGTACCACCGTAAGTTACGGTGGTTGCTAAAAATTCCAGATCTGCCGTAAGGCAGTAAAGGACTGCCGTAAGCCATTTTATGTCTACCGTAAGTTACGGTACCACCGTAACTTACGGTATTCCCTGTAAATTCATGATTTGGTTGTTTTGTTTGTTTGGCCAAACCAAATTCTCGGATCTCTCGTTCTACCAAACCAACATGTTAATTTCTCACATTCTATTATGTCCTTTATCAACTATAACAAAGGCAAATTAGCTATATTACGAAACATTTGTCACGCATAAATTGATTATTCGACCTGTTCTAACTTTACGCATTTCTCTATCATTTGACTAGGAAGCTTATGGCACTTTATACCCAACATCCGGGGCATATTATCACCCGCATTTCTTTACCAATCTCATGGCTTAAATGCTCTTGTGATTGTTATCGCCTTTTTAACTCTCTAAAACACTAGTACAATAATTTAGACAACAAGTTAACCCGTTTGGCTCATCTTGTGGAGTCCTCCAATATGATGACTACCCAACGGTTTCTTGTCACTCTAAGCCTATTAATTCAAGTAACGATCATGGTCGCTACAATCAACACCATAACTACCCTACAACGAAACTTCGCATAATTTAACAACAATTCGTTTAATGTAACGGGTCAAGTTACATACTTGCATAACTAAACAACATTATCAACCAACAATTCTAGTTAACTATTTTGACCCGTTTGTTTGTCGAGTGAACTTCGTCACTTCTATGACATACCAACTCGCAATTGACACTACATTCTCATTAACTTTTCTAAGACTATTGTTTATACACAATGTAACGAAACCGAAGTTACGTACCTTTAAAGCACACCTTTCAAGCGTGTATCACCTCCGGCTTGTCCGCTGGACGTTCCGGATTCTTCGCCTAAAGAGTTCAATTCACAATAAGATTAGAACTCTTTCACAAGCTTTAACGCATAATTCTCTACAATGATCAAATCTGCGTTTTTACCCAACTTTTAACATTTTAACCCTCACTTAGGCGTTCCATCAAACACCTAGCGGGTCAGATTTTTATATAAACAAAAACCAAGTTCATGACTTGTAATTATCATCTAAACTAACTTTAATTAGTCAATTCTACATATATCTTAACATCAATATTTCTGAAATTTATTCTAAATTTCAGATTTGTGTTAGAACAAGATCAAAATTCTAAGGCTTATCAAGTTTTCTTCAAGTTTATTAATCACCTACAATGGTGGTTATAAACTCTATAATTATCATGAAATCTTTTAACAAGATTTCACCTAGGGTTCATCCCTAGACACCATATCTCTTCTAATTACATTCATGCATGACACAATCAAGCTAAATTTTGATCTTTCATAATTAACCTAGAACTTGAGATGAATAAAAAATTCAAGATTTTACATACCTTATGATCCCCTCAACTAGGTGATCATCAATTTGTGCTTGAAAATCGATTTGGACATGATTTAAGCCTTCAATTTGTGGCTTTTGTGAATGTTAGGGTTTTGGAGAAATGGGGGTCGCCCTTCCCTGCTTCTGATCGAACCAGACCTCACAAAAGTGAGTTTGGTTTTTGTTTTATGTAATTAAGTTTCATTCTTTAACAACATAACCCCCTCAACTTTCATTTGGTTTATAATTTAGGCTTTTTACCTCATTCATGTGTTATTGCAAGACTCCTAACTAACCGGGTTATTTATCCTAGTTAGCTTATTCTCGTTTATTTTACACTTTATAATTCTAATATAAAGTTTTTTTTTTTACATTTTCGGGGTGTTACAAGTCCACCCCCCTTAGAAAGGGTTTCGTCCCCGAAACCTTCTTTAAGTAGGTCTTTGGTTTGAACCTAACCGTCTTAGTTTCGTTTTTCAAGGCATTCCCTCTTGTCCGGCATAAGGTTTTTATTCGTATTTACATGTTCGTCTTTTAGGCATATGTCCTTTTGGACCGTAACCTTTTATCATCTATTTCCTATCTTTGTCGCCTATTTGACCGGGTTGTCCTTTGACCATCCAGTCACTGAGTCCGTCAGCATACTTACTTCACGCTAATCTTACATTGACAAGTTCTCTACATAGGTCACAACATAATTTTGACTATAACTTGTTTTATCGCCTTGACCAATTGGTCACCATTTTACCCCATACCTCGTTATTTGGGTATACTATAATGCCGTCGTCGGCATTTTGCGTGTTTATATTTTCACATCTAATAACTCGTATTATAACGTGGCTGTATTTTGTATCCCTTTTGTGTCCGTGATCACATCCCGTCATGTTTAGGTTTTTGTCAGCTTTTCATTATTATGAATCTTCCTTTGAATACATCTTCTTACACCTATCGGCGTTAATACCTGTTTTGGTCAAAAATTACCTAAGCAATTAAGTGATCAAATTAGTTAAGTGAGGTAGTGTGCTAGAAATATGTATGAAAAATGTGTTAACAAAATTAGATATGAAAACAGTTTCAGGATACGGCTCAGGATATAAAGTTGTATCTATGATCAAACAATGAGCGAAAAAGTAAAGGTTGACATGTGATGTACGAGGAAAGCCCTTGATCAATCTAGATCGCCGGCACAAAACCTCGGGAGCTGACAATCGCAGCTGCCTTGTTCTTCTATTGCTTCAAATATCAGGATACAGTGCAGGATGTGGTGCGGATCGACTATGTGTTACAATGTAATTCGAATACAAGTGTAGTGTTTGCAATGAGCTAGAGAGTGAAATTGTTTGAGAGTGTGTAAATTGCGTGCCTTAAACTGATCCACCCCCATCTATTTATAGTAAAGATAATGTAACAAACTATCCTAAACTTCCGGGATCCAGCGAATATTCCCACTCGAACGTTGAGGACCAAGTCTTTCGGGTTCAATGGCTTCCTCATAACAAATACGCCCGAGTCTTGAGGAGAAGAAGTCCTGATGACCGTTAGTAACTTACAGCCATTAACCTGCACGTGTTTAATTCACTCAACCTTAGGATATCGCCCAGGATGTTAGCAATATCCCCGTCTAGTATCCTGGTCACAAATAAACAATTAAAAGCGGGATATTAGTCAGGATATGTATACTCAGAAAATGACCCATAACAATTGTCCCCAAATATATCGGTTGGTATACCAATCCAACGGATATATTTTAAAAGTTTTATTTCATCAACTAAGGCAATCAATGTGACGAGACCCTTGAAATGACAATGTGCAACTTCCAAGGCATTATTTACTCTTTACCCCCTACATTTAGCCTATATTAACCGAGGGACTTCACATTATGGTTATCTTTATCTTTAAGAGAATATCAGGTACTTTCTCCCTCTCTCTTATCTATTTCCCTTATTCATATTTCCTCTTCTCCGATTGTAATCCTTCATGGCGACCCGCACTAGATCGCAAATGGCGGATTCTGATTTTCCCTTCCATAAACAAAATTTACTTCAGAAACCTTCAAAAGAGGTGTGTTCTTTTGATAATTCCGACATCGCAGCCCTACGAGCTTCCGGTGCCTTTCCCGCCGGAACAATCTTCTGTCCATTCGACCGAGAGGTCCGATCGGATTTTTGTTCCGACGAATGGGTTTGCTTTTTTGCATATCCTTTTTCATTAGGGCTTCGATATCCATTTTCTCCCTTCATTTCTCGCTTCTTTGAGCTTACCGGCCTAGTTTTGCCCAAACCATGCCCATGGTCTGGCGCGTGTTAATCACCCTGGAGCAAATTAAGGCTCATCATATGCCTGATCTATGCATCGAAGACCTTCCGATGGCCTACCGTCTAAGGTCACATGGTTCTAGCCGGTTTCTCCTTTTTTCTATTTCCAGCGATCCTCTCATTCTTAAGGCCACCAAGAATGAGGATAAATGGACAAGAAAATTCTTCTTTGTGAAAAGAGACTCCATTGATAAGGGTTTTGACCTCCCTAAAAGATGGTTGACTTCTGGTAGGACTTAGGGTTTTAGGACTATCCCCAATCATATCCCGAACTTCAATCCTGAACCAATATCCTGATGTGTTTATTTTCTTTCTTGCAGCAAACTTCAAGGAACTAGCTCCCCCTAGTGCTGAATCAGAAGGAAGAATAAAAGAGATCTACAAGCTTCCAGAGGGTGAAAGAACCTTTAACCTGCTACCCACAAGCTCTAGTCAGAGATCAAGCTCCAACATGTCTGGTAAGCATATTTTCAAGAATTATCTCCATATTAAATTGATTATTATTTTATTGTATAGGGATATAACAAGTTTAAAACATCTTCCCTTGTGCAGTGCCAGTTATTAACCTCGAAGGCTTCCAACTCGATGAGCTGGACAGTTATTCCAGCCTTGAACCTGTCAAGCAAGAATTTAACCCGAAATCATCCGTTACACCAAAACTCACCAGTTCAAAGACCTCCACTGTTCCTAAAGCTCCCCCAGCATCCCGGACCCGGGCCTCCAGCTCCCGGAAAAGAAAGGAAGTCGAGCCCTCTGCTCCACCCCATGTATTCCCATTCGAGAACCACGGGTTCACAGAATCCAGCACATTTATGACCGACTTCCTTAACCAGGTTAATATCCTGACCTGTATCCTGCATCATATGCTTAATAGAAATGTTCATTTAGAATAATGCCTGTTTTATTACCTTGCAGGGCCTTGAACGCCTGGTCTTCCTTTACGAGGATGCATGTGGCTCCAACGTTATGCTTGAAAGCCAGCTGAAAAAGGCCAAGGCCACCATTGCAGATCAAGCAGCAATTGCCACCGCTAAATCGGAACACTATGAAGCTAAGTATAAGGCTATGACTCAGGATCACCAAGCCGCCATCCAAAAGATCACCCAAGAGGCTCAAGCCAAGTCTGACGCAGCCCAAGTTCAACACGAGCAGGCCATGGCTTCATACCGAGAGAGCCTCAAGAATTCCGTCGTGATCTCCCTTCTCCAGGCCAGGCTGAAAATGGCTTACGAGGCGATGGCTTTGGGTTCGCAATGCCCTTCTTGGAACATCAAGGCCTGGGAGGCGAAGTTAAGAGATCTTGGGGGAAATCCTGTGGAGCCTCCTGCCAAATCTGCTGCGGAAGAGTCCGCCAAGACAATGGATGTTAGCACTTCAAAGGATGTTTCCGGGAATGCTGGGGCAAATGCTGGAAAGAATGCTGGTGGAGAGGATGCTGCTGCGGATGCTGAGAAGAATCCCGAGGGTGATGCTGGTACAAATGCCGAGAAAGAGGTTGCCGTTCAAGAAGGTGCTGCCCCTTAGGCAGCGGAGTGGGCGATGATGGATATACGTGCTGAGGCCGGAGCCCACTTTTAAAATTTCACGGTTATGGTCTGTAAAACAATTTACATTTCCTGTCGTTGAACAATTTATATTTCCTGCACTAGAACAATACGATGACCAAAGGTGGATGGGTCCTGGGTTTTCAGGATGAAGCCCTTGGTCATCGGTTAGTATAACCTGTTTTGAATGTCGTATCGGTTGAAGGTGGACAGGTCCCGTTTTGAGATAGAACCTTCAACCGTTACATAAGTATGGTAAAGACTAATTGTGCTTTTGGTGGATGGGCCTCGGTTTGAGGTGAAACTAAAAGCACAACTTTTGACATGTTAATAATATAACTCCCTTTTGACTTATTTGTTGTTGCCTTTTAACTTCTGTCATGCATTTCTTAATGTAGATTTTAACTTTGCAAAATTTTGTACAACTATCTTTTGAAAATATCCTGATAAATATACTCAGTGATATATTATGAAAACTTTTAATAAATATAATTTCTAAAAATTCAATCAACTTTAGAGAAAACTTCTAAAGGAATAAAAGATAGTCCACCTTCTAAAAACTGTTTTGACAATACTTGTTTGATCAAGGTTTTAATTTCAAACTAGTATTAGTTTCAAATATCTTAACCAAATATCCCGAAAAGTATTTAAAAACATATTTTGAGAATATATCAGGATATTTATTCCTTTACCAAATATAGTATTAAAAATTTAAACATTGTTTATAAAGGAAAGATCATACCAGGAATAGGGTATAAACCTATTACCAAACTTCAATCCCTTTGCAACTCTTCCAATGGAAATGTCCCCTGTCTGAGACAATTAGTGCATTAGTTCCGAGCCTTATCCTTTTAGCTTTACACCATTGCCTCGATAGGAATGTCCCATGTGTACAATGTCTTCTTAGAAATCTGCTGAATATCAGTTTCCATTGTATAGGCAATTTTTCATGTCACAGGGGTAAAACCCAAAAATGTCTTGGAGATAAATTCCTTGTATTCTGGGGAAAATCCCAAATTTTCGTGCGCTACAGGCGGGAGTGTATAAACTCCAAGACTTAGAAAGGTGAAAACCTTTAAACCTTAGAGAGTATGAAAATACCCTTTCGTGAGAGAGGGTGATCAATCCTCATATACCTTTAGGATTCAGGATATAGCCAACAGTAACGAAATTGTCAGCCACTTTTACATGAACTGGTCCCGCCAACTTGAACTATCCCTGAATAACTTGCGCTCCAGGCGGAGTGTTTAGACCCAATTCGGAAGAAAGGTGAATACCTTTAAACCTGTGAAGGGATCAGGATCCCTTATACGTGAGAGAGGGGGCCAATCCTCTAATCTTCCGAAGTATCTTGAGTGAGCATCCTGGAGCTATATCCTGGAGCATATACTGCAAAACATCCTTAAACTAAGGTGGGTGTTAGCTTGGCTAACACCCCTCCGATGCTTAAGTTAGTATTGGGTTTCAAAGAATAAATTAAACCAAACATATTTAAAAAAGATAGGATTCATACCATCCTGAGTTAGAAATTAAATTCTAAACTCACTTGAAATAAAGCTTAAGGTGTATAGCATTCCAAGATCTCGGTAGCATATCCCCCTCCATATTCTTGAGTCTATATGCTCCTTTCCCTGCTTCTGATTCAACTTCATATGGTCCTTCCCATTTTGGAGCTAACTTGCCATCGGCAGGATTAGTGGTATTCTGAAAAGCCTTTCTTAACACCCAATTTCCAACCTTAAATCTTCTGGTCCTAATATTCTTGTTATATGCTCTGGATATTCTTTGTTGATATGCTGCCATCCTTAGCCTTGCTGCATCCCTTTTTTCCTCTATAGTATCCAAATCCTGACACAAAGCTTCAGGATTCTGTTCAGGATCCTGTAGGGTAGATCTTGCAGTAGGTATTGCCATTTCCGTTGGAATCATTGCTTCTGCTCCAAATACCAAGGAAAATGGGGTTTGGCCTGTTGCATTCTTTACCGTTGTCCTATCAGCCCACAAAACAAAGGGTAATTCTTCTGCCCATCTTCCTTTTTTGGCTCCAAGTCTCTTCTTTAAGTTATTGACAATTATCTTGTTTGAGGATTCTGCCTGTACATTCGCTTGAGTATGTACCGGAGTAGATGTGATCATTTTGATTCCCCAACTCTTACAAAAGTCAGTAGTTCTCTTGCTTATAAACTGAAAACCATTGTCACAGATTATCTCGGCTGGTACTCCGAATCTGGTCAGGATATTTCTCTTTGTGAAGGATACTACTTCTTGATCTCTAACTTGAACAAATGCTTCAGCTTCAACCCACTTGGAGAAATAATCCGTCATTGCCAACATGAAAACCTTTCCTCCTGGAGCTTTTGGAAGCTTTCCCACTATATCCATACCCCACTTCATAAACGGCCAAGGGGAAACAATAGGATACAGCGGTTCAGCAGGCTGATGTAATATGTTACTATGTCTTTGACATGCGTCACATCTTCGAGCATATTCTGCGGCATCTTTTCTCATTGTCGGCCAGAAATATCCTATCCTTAATACTTTTGAGAATAATGACTTGCCCCCAGTATGGTTACCACAATCCCCTTCATGTATATCCTGAAGTACTTCTTTGGCTTCATGATCCTCCAAGCACCTCAAATAGGGTCCTGCAAGAGATTTCTTGTATAAAACATTATTTATAATAGTGAATCGTGATACCTTCATCCTAAATGCCTTAGGATTTTCATCTCCGGGGATGTGTCCTTCCTTGAGATATCTCACAATTGGAGCCGTCCAGGATTTAGGATCCTGTTCAGGATATTCTACTCCAGGATCCCGAATACCCGCTACTTCTTTATCCTGAGGATTCGTTGCAGGATATAAGACATGTAATATTGGTATTTGGGTCCCTTCAGGTATCCTGATCGATGATCCCAAATTTGCTGACCTTCATGGTCTTTTATAAGAACGGCACTTACAGCATTCCCTGATACAGCGAGGTATAGGGATAGTGGTTCACCATTTTCAGGCTTCATCAATAGAGGTGCGGTTGAGAGATATCGCTTCAAATCCTGCAAGGCTGCTTCATGCTTTGCTCCCCATTAAAATTTCTTATTCTTTTTGAGGATATCATAGAATTCCTTGCATTTTTCTGAGGATCTTGAAATAAATCTATTCAAAGCTGCTACTCGGCCTGTCAACCTTTGTACATCCTTCATATTTGAGGGTGATTTTATATCCAGGATAGCTTTGATCTGCTCTGGGCTTGCTTCTATCCCCCTTTTTGTCACCATATATCCAAGAAACTTTCCTGCCCCTACTCCGAAATGGCACTTAGCAGGATTCAGCTTCATGTTGTATTGATCCAGGATATCAAATGCTCCCTTGATATCCTGGAGGTGATCCTCAGCTCTTTTAGATTTTACCACCATATCGTCAATATATACCTCCATGGTGTCCCCCAGCTTATCTTTGAACATCATGTTTACCAATCTCTGGTACGTTGCACCTGCATTTTTCAAACCGAAAGGCATAGCAGTATAGCAATATATACCTGTTGGTGTCATGAAAGCAGTATCCTCATGATCCGAAGGCTCCATTTGAATCTGCTGAAATCCTGAGGATGCGTCCATGAATGTTAACATTTCATGTCCGGCAGTAGCATCTACCATTGCATCGATATGAGGGAGAGGAAATGGATCTTTAGGACAAGCCTTGTTCAAGTCCGTGTAATCTACACAGACTCTCCATTTCCTGTTTTTCTTCTGTACCACAACTACGTTTGCTAGCCATCTTGGAAACTTGACTTCTCTGATCATCCTGGACTTCAACAATCTTTCAACTTCCTCTTGGATAATCGCATTCCGCTCAGGAGCGAATTTTCTTCTTTTTTGCTGAACAGGCTTGAATGATTTGTCAATTCCAAGCTTGTGAGTGATAACGTCTTTGGATATGCCTGTCATATCCTCATGCTTCCATGCAAACGTTGACATCCTGCATTTCAAAAAGTTAGTTAACTGTTCTTCAATATCCTGAGGGATATTGGTTCCTACGAGCACCGAGATATCAGGATTATCCTGATCCAGGATAATTTTCTTCACATCCTGCTCGGAATCCTCCTCGATATCATGGGCCCGCATCTTTAATTGCTATGCTGTACTAGGCTTAGTTGAGGATTTCATCGAGGATGAGTAGCATTCTTTCGCTTCCTGTTGATCACTTTCCACCTTGACAACCCCCCAAGGGGTAGGGATCTTGATGCATTGGTGATATGTTGATGGCACAACCTTCATATCATGAATCCATGGTCTTCCTAGTATGATGTTATAGCAGGATAAGGAGTCCATCACACAGAAGCGTTGTATTGAGTTGACCCCTTCAACATATACTGGTATCTTTATCTCCCCTACGGTATTCCTAGCTTCTCCACTGAAACCAACGAGCACAGTGGACTTCGAAGTGATATCCATCGGAGATACATTCATCCTCTTCAATGTTTCCAGCTGAATTATATTGATAGAACTACCGTTGTCTACCAGTATCCTGCGTACAAAATGGTTAGCCACATATAATGTTATTACTAAAGCATCATGGTGAGGATCCTGAACAGTATCCCTGTCATCACTATCGAAAGTGATCACTTTATCAGTTGTGAGGGTAGTCATTCTGACTGGTTTGTCTCCCCTCTCGCTCTTAGCTTCCTTTGCATGTCTCTTGGCCGCCGAATACGAAGTCCCACAAATGTCGGATCCTCCTGAAATAAAGTTAATTATCTTGGCATCTGCTGGGGGTGATGCTGCTCGTTCAGGATCCTTCTCGGGATCTTGCCCTTTATTCTTCTTTTTTTCCCAGCAAGTCCTTCAGATACCCCTTGCTTAACAGGTAACTTATCTCCTTCCTTAAAGCAATGCAATCCTCGGTCATATGTCCGAAGTCTTCGTGGAAGGCACACCATTTGGATTTATCCTTCCAATCAGCTTTCTGCTGGTTCTTTCGAGGCCACCTAGCTTTGTCCCCTAAGCCCTGCATAGCATACATTAATTCAGGTATATTAACAGAAAAGCAGTATTCAAATAAATCAGGATATTCTTCAGGATCCTCATCTTCAACAGCGTTCACTTTCTTGTTATCATTTCTGCCATATGTGTCACGACCCCCGACCCACCCTGGACGGAATCGGGTGCCGTGGACAGCCCAGTGGTACCGGTGATTTAATTTTTAAAAACGTTGCAGCGGAAATTTCATCAGGACCGTGAGTTAGGAAAATATCAGAGTTTAGAAAACACCGGATTTTATTTATTTTAAATAGATGGGATGAACCCATGTTTTACAATGGTAGCTTTAATAAAGATAACTTTTATTACATAAAACAATATTTCTTAATTTGATTTAATTAATAAAATAAGCCACTTCTTGATGCCTTTCAGTGCCGTATCCATCTCTTACTCCAATCTACTGTAATTACCTGAAACGCGTTTTAAAAAGGTTTTGTCAGCGGGAAATACTGAGTGAATCATTCTATTTACTAAAATGACACATTTGTTATAATTTACAGTATTAAGAGCGATTACAATGTTTCTGATATCAAGCCAACTACCCACGGTATTTGTCACTCGACCCATTGGCCCATTCGTCCAATGGTGCCTGTGACTATGGTCATATCCCCCATTGGCTGCCCCAATGGTGACGATTATCAAGTAATGTATACAAAACCCCACATACCGGCTGTAACTTGGTGATTACAAAGACTTAATCCCCGTAATTATAACTTTGAAAATAAACAGGATTTTGTAAATCGATTTGATAAAAAGAGAGAATAACTCACATTATAATCATGCAGATTCATACGGACAGAATTTAGTCTAAAGATAATCCTTGATATATTGCAGATTGAGACAGGCAGAGCTTAACCTATTGATTTAGCCTTGTAACCTAATGCACATGAACTAGGTAAGTAACTTAATATAGCATTTTACGATAACTCACGAGATCAAATTCTCACAACGAATGACAAAGTGCAATACTTCATCCATCGAATTAACGATGATCCGTCAAATTAATGACGAACGACAAAGTACAATACTTTATCCATCGAATTAACGATGATCCGTCAAATTAATGACGAACGACAAAGTATAACCCTAATGTGGGCGGCACTTAAACATCCATTGGATATATTGATCGATCGGACAATGAATCGTAATAGCGATTGAGTTAATACCCTGTTCTGCAGCACCCCGCTATACTTAATTAGAGTTTCGTGTGTGTTAATTGAAGTAAACAGACGATAACTCGAAGAATTTTATGAATTCTTTCGTCGTTTGAACACCAGAAAGCAAGTGCCAATGTCCTCTATTTATAGGTGAAATTTGGGAAGCCCTGCGCATCGTAGCACTATAACCCCTACGATGCGTATGGGTTTTTAACATGCCTGCGCATCGTAGGCTATAAACCCCTACGATGCGTATGGTATGAAAATAGACTATAGGGTAGCCACGTGTGGGACTAGGCCTGATGACTTGATACTTTCTGAAAATTCGAAGTGGACAGCACGTAATTGTAGATAATCATCAACTAGGGTTTATCCCCCCTGAGTTTTAGGGGCCCTGTTCCTGTTTCTGATTGTTCTGAAAATTTTAGGGTTTGCTTAGAATCATTTGGGTGTCTCAATTAGGGTTTCCTTTTGGTTAAATTAAAATAAGAAATAGTATTTTAATGAGAGTTGTTATATTAGGGATCCGGGTTTATTTTTACGGAACGTTTTTTTTAGGACGTTTTTGTGTAAGTCGTTACATTCTCCTCTCCTTAATAAAAATCTCGTCCTCGAGATTTACTGGAATAAGTAGGAATACTTTTTCTTCATCTTAGATTCCAGCTTCCAAGTGTATTTGGGTTATGATATTTCTTTGACTTTATGTCATATTTTAGTTAATAAAACAATATTAAGGTAGATGACACAGAATTTAAAATATCGAATTTTGTGAATACGAATTGTATCATAAGTAATGGTTCAACTGAATTAGTTCAAAAAATCGATGATAAACGAATGAAATGAAATGCTTTCCAGAGCAAGCTAAAAGATATAGGATCAATAGATATTTAAAAATTTTAGAATTAATAAAATTCTTTGTCAAAAGAAAGCTTACTTTGATTGGTAACTGAGAAAGACTTAGAATTGATAGATTTCAAATGAAATAAAAGCATGAAAAATGATTTTTCAAATATTTATGATATGAGAAAATCAAAGTGTTGAGATGAGTGAATTAAAAAGATACACCAAAAGACTATAGAGTTAGTGTATCATTATTTTTAAATTTCCAAGTTGTTTTTAATTGTGAAACAATGTGATAGTACACTATTAGTGACCATAGTTTTAATATTATGTCCTAAAGATCGAAATGAAATAAGAATAATTTGTTTTGATAAGACCAACCATTATATTATATTTGTAAATCAAATGTAATATATATTATTTGTGTACTTGTCTGAATCGTATCTTATATATCAAATATAAATATTATTTGTGACGTATTGTTACTATATGTAAATGGTCACTACTTTTAAATAAATATTATTTTAGTATTTTACCATACTATGTAAAATAATTATGTAAGATATATTACAAAATACTTGTAATGAAGTTATTACGTTTACAAAATATCATTTTGTAAAAGAAATCATTATTGTTAAATAATTAAAGGTGTGAAAATATTTATTATACAAAATATTTGTACAAATACTTTTGTACATATATTACACTTAATGGGTCAATTCCATGGGATTACTTATTTTCATTTTGAAATAACGTTTGTGAATGTATTTACAAATGTTGTAAATAAGTGAATACGGAAACTATTCTTATATTGTTTTATGAAAATATATCTTTCTCCAATGTATATATATTTTCATATATAATTAAAATTTTACTACATACTTATGACGACTTACTTTATATATATTAACTAGTCATTATCATGGTTGGATATTGGTTAGTGCTGCCTTGTTTAAGCATAGGTGATCAGTCCATGCCTAACTAAGGCTAGGCTATCCAATACCTGCCCTTGATAATAATCCTAGTAAAAATAATACCAACACTATTATTATTAATATTTTCTTACTAATAATAAAACTGATATTAGTAATACATAACTAAACATACACTTAAATGGAAAAATTTCTAAAAAAATGGTGAAACTGGCCGTCCCCAGGATCGAACCCGGGTCTAGGCCACACCCTTTCGCGCGCCTAACCAACCGAGCTAGGTGCCTAGTTTATAAAATTTCCATTTTGGTTAAATATAAGCACATGTACAATAAATTCTGTATTTCTTATTATATTGACTAAGTATTTACTTATCCTCCTTATGGTGACTAATAAGAATATAATAATACTATTAGGTAATCACTTATGTAAGTTTCCATATATAAAATAAATTTTATATAATGTTTTTCGATTGAATAATTTATCACGAAAGGCTCAATTAATGCTGTAATAATTGTTAAAAGATATATTGAAATATGACATGAATTTGTTTATCATTATCTTAGCACAAGATTGTGTTAAGATTAAGTTTATAGGAATAATCAACAAAATGGATTTAATATAAATACTTAAATGATTAAATCCGAGATTAGCGAAATCTTCAGATTTTATGAAAATGTCCCTACAAAGTAATTGTGATTACAGAAATGGTTTAGTGAAGTCGAGGATCACACAAGCATTTTATAGTTCAAAAGAATTGAAATGCTTGTTAGGATTATTCCGAATATAATGGTTTTAATTCATCATATGGAACCTTGCATTGAATATGTATTACGAGCAAGTTCAAACAATTGAACTCGGTTTAAACAAATTGAGTTTTAATAAGGTTTGGACATGGTTACAACAAAATCATGTAAAGAAATTTGAGTTTTTTTTTTTCAAGAACTTTATTGACTCGATATCAAAGAGTTATTGCTTTGTAATAATGCGGATTATAGTACCAAAATCAAGTCTAACTAAAGGATATTTGAGTTTGGATAAAACGACAAATTAGAATGAAGCCCTCCAGTGGAATTCAGAAATTAAACGAATCACATGCACGACAAACGGTGCATGTGTAACGTGTGGATTTACCAAGAAATGAAATGAATCAATATCCGCTACTATGAAATAAATCCTCCTGGTATAATGACCGTTTGCGAAAGTCAACTTATTATATGCAGAAGTCAGAATTTTCAATAAAAGGAATATGAAAACTTTTATCTGGAATTTCGAGTGATAACCGTTATTAAATGACATTACCATGGAATGTCAAATAAAATGAAATAGGGAATTTGCAAAGGTATATGACTCCTTTTGTAGTGATAATAATTATGACTCTGATTAGACTGTGCACCGATGATTGTGAAATCTTGTTACAACGTACCTCAGCGAAATTTCATGTTGCTTGTAGGACCATGTGGCAAAGTGCTGCTTTTAGTTATTCTACTGACGGAATTTAACATTGGTGTTATCGTGCCCAATTTTATATTTTCCAAAGATCTTGCCTCGAAAGTTGTGTGTGATATACTTCAACTTCTGTGGACCTATAATTAAATTTTCATGTGTTTTCTTGTACATTATCACAACTTTACATGCTTCTTACTTGCGTTAATAGTTTATGGTAACGTGTTAGAAATTCTTTACACTTTTGATGATATCCCAACTTAATGGGTTTCTATTATTATTATTATTATTATTATTGTCACTTAAGTTACTAGGCAGATAATCAAACGAAATAATGTTTGATATTGGAAAAGAGATTCCTAATAAAGAAATCTAGACACAGATACTTGTGCTTTATTCCAAATTGTCAATCCTTATGGTTTTTGGATTTTTCTTATAGATATACATATCTATTAAATCATATATTTCACATACTGAATTAAATATACCATCTATCAGGTCAATGTATTTAACAGATTCATATTTCCAAAAACCAGTCAAATATCTGATTATGATACTATTTAGGGAAATCTTGTCACTTGTTTGACATATTATATATTCCGTCTTATCCGATTCGCGCCGGAGCGGTAATTTCAATATATCCGAACAAACTGGAGAGTCTACTACATCATACCCAGTCTTGCCAGAAAAATTTTCTATTTCCCATAAATAGTATCTTTTCAAAAATGCCTCTTTCATTAGGGCTTTTATCCAAAATTTAAGGAAACTTGTATTTCCATAACATATCTTTATTTTAGCCAAAGTAATATTAATAAGCAATAATTACTATTAATTCTTGCTTATTTATCATATCTTGCAATATTCTAATTACCATTCTTATGGTATATCAAAACATATCATAATTTATTCACATAAGTACTTAGCTTATCTTGAAGCTAATACTAAAGCATCTTTTCTTAAGTTCAAGTCTAAATACTATCCTGTGTGCTACCAGTTAACAGCAATCTCCTAACTCTTTTATATAAATTTAGGTATTATTATCACAACACCTAAAGGCTTAAAGCAGTGGCTCTTTGAGTTGGCTCTGATACCACCTTCTGTCACGACCCCCGACCCACCCTGGACGGAATCGGGTGCCGTGGACAGCCCAGTGGTACCGGTGATTTAATTTTTAAAAACGTTGCAGCGGAAATTTCATCAGGACCGTGAGTTAGGAAAATATCAGAGTTTAGAAAACACCGGATTTTATTTATTTTAAATAGATGGGATGAACCCATGTTTTACAATGGTAGCTTTAATAAAGATAACTTTTATTACATAAAACAATATTTCTTAATTTGATTTAATTAATAAAATAAGCCACTTCTTGATGCCTTTCAGTGCCGTATCCATCTCTTACTCCAATCTACTGTAATTACCTGAAACGCGTTTTAAAAAGGTTTTGTCAGCGGGAAATACTGAGTGAATCATTCTATTTACTAAAATGACACATTTGTTATAATTTACAGTATTAAGAGCGATTACAATGTTTCTGATATCAAGCCAACTACCCACGGTATTTGTCACTCGACCCATTGGCCCATTCGTCCAATGGTGTCTGTGACTATGGTCATATCCCCCATTGGCTGCCCCAATGGTGACGATTATCAAGTAATGTATACAAAACCCCACATACCGGCTGTAACTTGGTGATTACAAAGACTTAATCCCCGTAATTATAACTTTGAAAATAAACAGGATTTTGTAAATCGATTTGATAAAAAGAGAGAATGACTCACATTATAATCATGCAGATTCATACGGACAGAATTTAGTCTAAAGATAATCCTTGATATATTGCAGATTGAGACAGGCAGAGCTTAACCTATTGATTTAGCCTTGTAACCTAATGCACATGAACTAGGTAAGTAACTTAATATAGCATTTTACGATAACTCACGAGATCAAATTCTCACAACGAATGACAAAGTGCAATACTTCATCCATCGAATTAATGATGATCCGTCAAATTAATGACGAACGACAAAGTACAATACTTTATCCATCGAATTAACGATGATCCGTCAAATTAATGACGAACGACAAAGTATAACCCTAATGTGGGCGGCACTTAAACATCCATTGGATATATTGATCGATCGGACAATGAATCGTAATAGCGATTGAGTTAATACCCTGTTCTGCAGCACCCCGCTATACTTAATTAGAGTTTCGTGTGTGTTAATTGAAGTAAACAGACGATAACTCGAAGAATTTTATGAATTCTTTCGTCGTTTGAACACCAGAAAGCAAGTGCCAATGTCCTCTATTTATAGGTGAAATTTGGGAAGCCCTGCGCATCGTAGCACTATAACCCCTACGATGCGTATGGGTTTTTAACATGCCTGCGCATCGTAGGCTATAAACCCCTACGATGCGTATGGTATGAAAATAGACTATAGGGTAGCCACGTGTGGGACTAGGCCTGATGACTTGATACTTTCTGAAAATTCGAAGTGGACAGCACGTAATTGTAGATAATCATCAACTAGGGTTTATCCCCCCTGAGTTTTAGGGGCCCTGTTCCTGTTTCTGATTGTTCTGAAAATTTTAGGGTTTGCTTAGAATCATTTGGGTGTCTCAATTAGGGTTTCCTTTTGGTTAAATTAAAATAAGAAATAGTATTTTAATGAGAGTTGTTATATTAGGGATCCGGGTTTATTTTTACGGAACGTTTTTTTTAGGACGTTTTTGTGTAAGTCGTTACAATATGGCCTGGAGCGATATGGCTTATATGAGGTTTCTGATTTCCTGTTAGTTGATTCATAGGTTGAGGTAGAATTCATCCTCTCCTGCATCTTCTTGTCATCTTCCAGACGGATATATCTCAAAGCCCTGTTACGAGCTTCGTCGAGATTCCTGCAGGGATTCATTACAAGATCCTGATAAAACTGAGAATCCTTTTGTAATCCCATCTTAAAAGCTTGCACAGCTGTTGCAACATCAAGATGTGGGATATCCAAGGATTCTCGACTGAATTTGTTCACATAATCCCTCAAGGATTCCTGAGGCCCTTGAGTTATCCTGTAAAGGTCACTAGTTAGTTTCTCAAAACTCCGACTACAAGAAAATTGACTGTTAAATAAATTAACCAAATGAGAAAACGAAGTAATTGAGTGAGGAGGAACGTTTAACAGCCATTTTAAGGCTGATCCTGTCAGAGTAGAACCAACTCCCTTGCATAAGCATGCTTCCTTAAGCTCCGGAGGGATAGGGTTTATCTCCATTCTTTCCCTATACTGGGCAATATGCTCTTCAGGATCCGTAGTCCCATCATACAGCTTCATGTTGGGAGTCTGAAATCTTTTTGGGATTTCAGCATCACAGATGGGATATGCAAAGCGGGATATCCTGTGGTTGTCCTGGGATACTTCCGGAATTGGCTGGACCACTCCAGGTACACTGGATATCATGTCCTTCAATTTCTGGAGCTCCCTGGTAAATGTTGACGTCATACCTGCATCCTGCAAAGAGCCATTATTGTTAGTAGCAAGAATATTATTATTTGACACATTACCGTTCTGAGGATTTTGGCCAGATCCTGAAGCATATCCTGAACTTCTCACAGTGGATATCCTGACCGAAGAGGGTATCTCAGGGGTATGATTCTGAGAATGGCTTGGGACGATATTCCCCCTATTATCCTCAGTGTAAACTGCGGAACTGAAGTTCGAAGCCCTGGGCTGTATAGGAGTGACAGTTTCTTCAGCGGGTCTACTCGAGCTAGCTTTTAAGAGTTGTATTTCTCTTAACAGCATTTGGTTAGTCTCCTGTTGCTGCCTCATTTGTTCCTGCACACTTCCAAATAAAGTCAAAATTTCATCGTTAGAGGCTAAAACGGGAGCAGATCCCTGGACACTCCGAGTAGGGATAACATCTTGAGATTGTGAAGAAAACGGCATCCTTGGAGGAGGCGGTGGAAGCACCGAACCAGTAGTAGCAGAGGTTGTAGCAGACATAGTGGAAGAGCTCATGTTTGATCTTGAGGCCATTGTAAACAATGTGGCAAAAAGTTTTGAAAATAGAAAACCGATTAATGATTTTACAAAGATTTTTAGTAAAAGTAGCACCACTTGCCCCACGGTGGGCGCCAAATTGTTTTGGTCAAAAATTACCTAAGCAATTAAGTGATCAAATTAGTTAAGTGAGGTAGTGTGCTAGAAATATGTATGAAAATGTGTTAACAAAATTAGATATGAAAACAGTTTCAGGATACGGCTCAGGATATAAAGCTGTATCTATGATCAAACAATGAGCGAAAAAGTAAAGGTTGACACGTGATGTACGAGGAAAGCCCTTGATCAATCTAGATCGCCGGCACAAAACCTCGGGAGCTGACAATCGCAGCTGCCTTGTTCTTCTATTGCTTCAAATATCAGGATACAGTGCAGGATGTGGTGCGGATCGACTATGTGTTACAATGTAATTCGAATACAAGTGTAGTGTTTGCAATGAGCTAGAGAGTGAAAGTGTTTGAGAGTGTGTAAATTGCGTGCCTTAAACTGATCCGCCCCCATCTATTTATAGTAAAGATAATGTAACAAACTATCCTAAACTTCCGGGATCCAGCGAATATTCCCACTCGAACGTTGAGGACCAAGTCTTTCGGGTTCAACGGCTTCCTCATAACAAATACGCCCGACTCTTGAGGAGAAGAAGTCCTGATGACCGTTAGTAACTTACAGCCATTAACCTGCACGTGTTTAATTCACTCAACCTTAGGATATCGCCCAGGATGTTAGCAATATCCCCGTCCAGTATCCTGGTCACAAATAAACAATTAAAAGCGGGATATTAGTCAGGATATGTATACTCAGAAAATGACCCATAACAATACCTATATCCTTTAGTATTAACCCTTTTTCTAATTTCTCTATCGGTATTTATAGGTGTTAGAACATCGTTTCTTTACTAAAACTGAATTTTAGTTTAATGCTTTTCCCCTTTAACCATGTCGATTAATCATATCAGAAATTGACGACAAGAATTATTCTTCTCCGTTATCGTTTTACGCGGGAACTCATGACTGGTTCCCATGCTATACATTATCGACCCGCAGGTTCCTTTACTTAGCTTCGTAGGCTATTTTATTAGGTCTTCACCTTTTTAGGGTGAGACCCTATAGTTTGTTCCGTTGTATTTGTGACCCGATGGTCATTTTGGGTCCCGTAGACCTTTACATTGTTTATAACCTGAAGGTTATGGTGATCCCATGGATCATCTTCTTTTCATATCTTTATTTAATGGTATAAGTATACATATGGCGTTAAGGCACCCCCTTTTTATGTTTAGAATAAATAATTTTTTTGCTTTCAAAAATTCATTTGACCTTGACCGTAGTCTAAAGCTATACTCATTTTCTTTCGGGTTATCTTTCCGACTCTATGACTTCTTATGTCACCTTCGCGTTGGTTTATTTTACTCATACCGTTATTTGGTTTATGGCCCTATTTCCTTTCAACCCATTACCGGGTTCGTTATCTTAATGTTTTTAACACCCCGGTTTTATTGGTTTGCGTTTTCCTTTCCATATTCTTTTACGACCTATCACATTGGTTCAGTAATATTTCGCACTCTCATTATTCGGGTTGCGCTTACTTGGAATATCAAGTATTATACTTTATTCGACCCGTCCAATATTAAAATAGTTGGACATAACTATCGAAATTTCATCGTCTCTTAGTTATAGCTCTTAATCCGATTCTTTTGACTTTTAATCTGGGTCACCGTCTCTTGGTTTACGCATATATCCGTAGTCCTACCCATCTATCGGCTATTTTACCGAAGTCATTATTAGAGTCATCATTCTGACATGCATTAAGATTTCGTTTTGATTTATTCGGTGGTATTAGCGTAACCTGTCGCCTTTATTCCACCGATTCCTTAATTCTTCCATTTATTTTGTTTGACTTGTTCTGATGAACTTTATTACTTATAATAGTCAAACTTTATCCTTGTGCCTTAACATTCTTGTTTGTTAGTTTATAATTTTAATTACCTTGATTCTTATCCCTTCCTTTGGGCTTATTACCTTAATGTAATATGCTCCCATTATCCGGCTTCCGTTTACCTTTATTATCAAGCATTTTGCTTATTTGATTCGAACACCACCTTTCTGTTGTTTGCGACCCTTAGGTCTATTTCTTTTGCTAATGTTCCGAAGGCCCATTTCTCAAGTCTTATTTGGTAAAACCACTGTCATGGTTATACGGCTTTTGGGGTTTACCCGTTCTTATTCTAACACTTTCATAAAGTTTATTTTACTAGGCTTTTATATAATCACATCCATTACTGCGATCACTGTTCTTCCTCATGAGGGTTCGATTAATAATGTATTACTTGGATGGTTACCCCTACCCAAGTTTCTAAATTTGCATTTATTGATACTTTATTATTCATAATAGCGAATAATACGTATCATTCATTTAACTTCTTTTTCGCGGATATTCTCGGTCCGAGTCTTAATTCTTATCTTTAACCTTAATCCTATTGCAATAATAACAAAATTAATTCATTTATCCACATCATTTGTTGATGTAAATGACGCTCCTACGCGTTTTATTTAGTTCAGCCAAGTCTATAACCTTGTCTTCGCCATTTATTATTATTGCAATTTCCGGGTTCGAGTGTAATCACACTCCTTCCCAACACAAGGTTTATTCACTTCATTAATTTCCCGGGTTCGAGTGTACACGCACTCCTTCCCATTGCAATATCTATCGAGATTATTTTTACCTCGATGCTCAACGTACAGTTTCAGCACCTCTTATAAACAATAGAACTTTTATTATTATCTATTTCTATTTTTTTTTTCAAAGCCTTGGTAATTTCGTTAACACTAATGTAGGATGTTAAATAAATCGGTATAAAATAAACGATTTATTTGCACTCGTAATAATTAAAAATTCATACTGAAATTTAATCTACAAGAGTATACCTGAAACGACATCAGGTTCAGCTTTAGCCTCCGTGGCTGTTATATAAAACAACTTTGTCCTTGATTTCTGGGCATCAGACCTTGTGTCAGCTGTGTCCTTGGTTCTGAGCCTCTCTGGACAATTAGACTTTTTATGTCTTGGCTTACCACATGTGCCCTTGTGAATTTTTCCACAAACTCTGCACTGATGTAACACACTTTTTGTAACCCCCTTCTTGGGAGCTTTATTATACTTGGACTTCTTTACGGATCTTGGATTCATATCCGACACCCTCCTTTCTTCTATTTCTTGTAGTATGCTGTCTTTCAATTCAGCCATCATATCGTTCACCACCGGCACGATTGTGGTTTGTAATCTATCAATATACTGTGATAGATTATTTTCTAGAGCTTTTCCGACCGTCTCGGAAATCTTAGCTTTCATTTGTTCAGTCAATTGAGATGTCGAATCATCTCCAGTTACTCGAGACATTTCTTTAACTGAAACATCCATCCCGATTTATCAATAATTATTTCATTCATTTCCATCTTATTATACGGAAATTTATATTATTCTCACTCAGTCATAAATAATGTGTTATTCTTTTTCGGTTTGGTCAAGTATATATCTTGCCTTACCTTTCTTACTTAGTGTATTTTCCCGGGTTCGAGCGTATTTATACACTCCCCCCATCTTTACGTCATCTTGAAACTGAAATGTTTACACTAATTGTTAAACATTTCATCTATGACATATGCGTCATTCATTTTGATCTAGCCAAGTTCACCACTTGCTTAAACCATTTATGTTTAGTGCACTTTTCCGGGTTTGAGTGTGTAAACACGCACTTCCCATGCATATCAAATCAAATTTCCTTTTTCTAGTATTCTAGTAAGTCTACTAAAGCAATTAATTCTTACCGGACGATCGATCAAGCTTGAACCGAACACTTTGTTGACAACCTTAAGCTCTGATTACCAACTTGTAACACCCATCTAAATTTACTACTCGAAATTAATAATAATTCGTAAGATTTTATACAAAAGATGTCTAGACCGACTAATTTAAACATCCATAAGTTGTTTAGTAAACGATTTACATCATAACATTGTTTAAACAAAGTTAATTTATGCGGAAGCTTCAAAAATTCGTGTTCGGTTCTTCAAAAGCTTGCTTGACCGTCTTTCGTAATCCTTTAATACCTAGAAACTGAAATGTTTACATTAAACATTAGTATTAGAGTACATAGGAATAATACATAGTCGAAACTACGTTTAAAACGGATTCGATTTAACGAAAGTATGCAAAATTTGCAAAAATTCCAGGATTCTATCGTAACTTACGGTACCACCGTAAGTTACGGTGGTTGCTAAAAATTCCAGATCTACCGTAAGGCAGTAAAGGACTGCCGTAAGCCATTTTATGTCTACCGTAAGTTACGGTACCACCGTAACTTACGGTATTCCCTGTAAATTCATGATTTGGTTGTTTTGTTTGTTTGGCCAAACCAAATTCTCGGATCTCTCGTTCTACCAAACCAACATGTTAATTTCTCGCATTCTATTATGTCGTTTATCAACTATAACAAAGGCAAATTAGCTATATTACGAAACATTTGTCACGCATAAATTGATTATTCGACCCGTTCTAACTTTACTCATTTCTCTATCATTTGACTAGGAAGCTTATGGCACTTTATACCCAACATCCGGGGCATATTATCACCCGCATTTCTTTACCAATCTCATGGCTTAAATGCTCTTGTGATTGTTATCGCCTTTTTAACTCTCTAAAACACTAGTACAATAATTTAGACAACAAGTTAACCCGTTTGGCTCATCTTGTGGAGTCCTCCAATATGATGACTACCCAACGGTTTCTTGTCACTCTAAGCCTATTAATTCAAGTAACGATCATGGTCGCTACAATCAACACCATAACTACCCTACAACGAAACTTCGCATAATTTAACAACAATTCGTTTAATGTAACGGGTCAAGTTACATACTTGCATAACTAAACAACATTATCAACAAACAATTCTAGTTAACTATTTTGACCCGTTTGTTTGTCGAGTGAACTTCGTCACTTCTATGACATACCAACTCGCAATTGACACTACATTATCATTAACTTTTCTAAGACTATTGTTTATACACAATGTAACGAAACCGAAGTTACGTACTTTTAAAGCACACCTTTCAAGCGTGTATCACCTCCGGCTTGTCCGCTTGACGTTCCGGATTCTTCGCCTAAAGAGTTCAATTCACAATAAGATTAGAACTATTTCACAAGCTTTAACGCATAATTCTCTACAATGATCAAATCTGCGTTTTTACCCAACTTTTAACATTTTAACCCTCACTTAGGCGTTCCATCAAACACCTAGCGGGTCAGATTTTTATATAAACAAAAACCAAGTTCATGAATTGTAATTATCATCTAAACTAACTTTAATTAGTCAATTCTACATATATCTTAACATCAATATTTCTGAAATTTATTCTAAATTTCAGATTTGTGTTAGAACAAGATCAAAATTCTAAGGCTTATCAAGTTTTCTTCAAGTTTATTAATCACCTACAATGGTGGTTATAAACTCTATAATTATCATGAAATCTTTTAACAAGATTTCACCTAGGGTTCATCCCTAGACACCATATCTCTTCTAATTACATTCATGCATGACACAATCAAGCTAAATTTTGATCTTTCATAATTAACCTAGAACTTGAGATGAATCAAAACTTCAAGATTTTACATACCTTATGATCCCCTCAACTAGGTGATCATCAATTTGTGCTTGAAAATCGATTTGGACATGATTTAAGCCTTCAATTTGTGGCTTTTGTGAATGTTTGGGTTTTGGAGAAATGGGGGTCGCCCTTCCCTGCTTCTGATCGAACCAGACCTCACAAAAGTGAGTTTGGTTTTTGTTTTATGTAATTAAGTTTCATTCTTTAACAACATAAGCCCCTCAACTTTCATTTGGTTTATAATTTAGGCTTTTTACCTCATTCATGTGTTATTGCAAGACTCCTAACTAACCGGGTTATTTATCCTAGTTAGCTTATTCTCGTTTATTTTACACTTTATAATTCTAATATAAAGTTTTTTTTTTTACATTTTCGGGGTGTTACATTAGACTTTACCACCATGTCGTCGATGTATACATCCATAGTGTCCCCCAGCTTGTCTTTAAACATCATGTTCACCAATCTCTGATATGTTGCACCTGCATTTTTCAAACCAAAGGGCATGGCAGTGTAGCAATAAATACCTGTTGGTGTCATGAAGGTAGTATCCTCCTGGTTTGAAGGTTCCATTTGGATCTGCTGAAATCCTGAAGATGCATCCACGAAGGTTAACATCTCATGGCCGGCAGTAGCATCCACCATTGAGTCAATATGAGGAAGAGGAAATGGGTCTTTGGGACAAGCTTTGTTTAAGTCCGTGTAATCTACACAGACTCTCCATTTCCCGTTTTTCTTTTGCACCACAACTACATTCGCCAGCCATTTAGGAAACTTCACTTCCCTAATCATCTTGCTCTTTAGTAGTCTTTCAACTTCCTCTTGGATGATCACATTTCGCTCCGGAGCAAATTTCCTTCTCTTTTGTTGGACAAGCTTGAATGACCTGTCAATACCGAGCTTATGTGTTATAATATCCTTGGAAATACCTGTCATATCCTCGTGCTTCCACGCGAACGTTGACATCCTGCATTTCAAAAAATTAGTTAATTGATCTTCAATATCCTGAGGGATATTGGTTCCTACGAGCACCGAGATATCCAGATTATTCTGATCCAGGATCACTTTCTTTACATCCTGCTCTGAAGCCTCCATGATATCCTGGCCTCGCATCTTTAATTGCTATGTTGCACTAGGTTTTGATGAGGATTTCATCGAAGAAGAATAGCACTACTTTGCTTCTTGTTGATCACTTTCCACCTTGACAACCCCCAAGGAGTAGGGATCTTGATGCATTGATGGTAGGTTGACGGAACAGCCTTCATATCATGGATCCAAGGCCTACCCAGTATAATATTATAGCAGGATAGAGAGTCCATGACACAAAAGCGCTGCATTGAGTTGACCCCTTGAACACACACGGGCAATTTTATTTCTCCCACGGTATTCCTAGCTTCTCCGCTGAAACCAACAAGCACAGTGGACTTTGAAGTGATATCCATCGGGGATACATTCATCCTCTTCAATGTTTCCAGCTGAATTATGTTGACTGAGCTGCCATTATCCACCAATATCCTGCGTACAAAATGGTTAGCAACATATAAGGTTATCACTAAAGCATCATGATGGGGATCCTGAACAGTATCCCTGTCATCATTGTCGAAGGTGATGACTTTTTCAGTCGTGAGGGTTGACACTCTCGTCGGCTTATCCCCCCTCTCTGCCTTAGCTTCCTTCACGTGTCTCTTTGCTGCAGAATACGATGTGCCACAAATGTCGGATCCTCCTGAAATAAAATTAATTATTTTTGCATCCGCAGGAGGTGATGCTGCTCGTTCAGGATCCTTCTCAGGATCCTGGCCCTTATTCTTCTTCCTTCCCAAGAGGTCCTTCAAATATCCCTTACTCAAGAGATAACTTATTTCCTTTCTCAAAGCGATACAATCTTCAGTTACATGTCCGAAATCTTTATGGAAGGCACACCATCTGAACTTATCCTTCCAATCAGCCTTTTATTGATTCTTCCGAGGCCACATGGCTTTGTCTCCTAAACCCAGCATAGCATACATTAGTTCAGGTATGTTAACAGAAAAGCCATATTCAGATAATTCAGGATACTCTTCAGGATCCTCGTCTTCAACAGCATTCACTTTCTTGCTGTCTTTTCTGCCATATGGCTTTGAGCGATACGGTTTATACGAGGATTCTGATTTCCTGTTGGTTGACTCATAGGTTGTGGATGAATTCATTCTCTCTTGCATCTTTTTATCATCCTCCAGCCGAATGTATCTCAAGGCCTTGTTACGAGCCTCGTCGAGATTCCTGCAGGGATTCATTACAAGATCCTGATAAAATTGAGAATCTTTCTGCAACCCCATCTTGAACGCTTGCACGGCCGTTGTAACATCAAGATGTGGGATATCCAAGGATTCTCGACTAAACTTGTTCACATAATCCCTCAAGGATTCCTGAGGTCCTTGAGTTATCCTGTAAAGGTCACTGGTTAATTTCTCAAAACTCCGGCTGCAAGAAAATTGACTGTTAAATAAATTAACTAAATGAGCGAAGTAATCGAGTGAGGAGGAACGTTTAACAGTCATTTCAAGGCTGATCCTGTTAAGGTAAAATCGAAACCCTTGCATAGGCATGCCTCCTTGAGCTCCGGAGGGATAGGGTTAATCTCCATCCTTTCCCTATACTGGGCAATATGCTCTTCAGGATCCGTAGTTCCGTCATAGAGTTTCATATTGGGAGTTTGAAATCTTTTTGGGATTTCAGCATCACAAATAGGATGTGCAAATCGAGATATCCTGTGGCTGTCTTGGGACACTTCCGGAATTGGTTGGACCACCCCAGGTACACTGGATATCATGTCCTTCAATTTCTGGAGCTCCCTGGTAAATGCTGATGTCATACCTGCATCCTGCAAAGATCCACTATTGTTAGTAGCAAGAGTATTATTATTATTATTATTTGACACGTTACCAGTCTGAGGATTCTAGCCATATCCCGAAGCATATCCTGAGCTCCTCACAGTTGACATCCTGAGCGAGGAGGGTATTTCAGGAGTATGATTCTGGGAATGCCTAGGCACAATATTTCCCCTGTTATCCTCAGTGTATACAGCTGAACTGAAGTTCAAAGTTCTGGGTTGTAAAGGAGTGACAATCTCCTCAGCAGGCCGACTCGGGCCAGACTTCAAGAGTTGTATTTCCCTCATCAGCATCTGGTTGGTCTCCTGTTGCTGCCTCATCTGTTCCTGTACACTACCAAACAAATTTAAAATTTCTTCATTAGAAGCTAAAACAGGAGCGGATCCCTGGACACTGCGAGCAGGGATAACATCCCGAGCCACATGACTTTCAGTTCCTTGCGAAGAGGCTTGCATTCTCGGAGGAGGTGGTGGAAGCATGGAACCAACTGTTGCAGAGGTTGTAGCAGACACGGTGGAAGAGCTCATGTTTGATCTCGAGGCCATTGTAAATAGTGTGGCAAAAAGTTTCGAGAATAGAAAACCAAGTAATTATTTCACAAAAGTTTTTAGTAAAGATAGCACCACTTGCCCCACGGTGGGCGCCAAATTGTTTTGGTCAAAAATTACCGAAGCAATTAAGTGATCAAATTAGTTAAGTGAGGTAGTGTGCTAGAAATGAGTGTCAAAAATATGTTAATCAAGTTATTTGCAAAAATGGTTTCAGGATACGGCTCAGGATATAGAGTTGTATCTATGATCAAACAATGAGCAAAAATGTAAAGGGTGACACAGGATATACGAGGAAAGCCCTTGATCAATCTAGATCGCCGGCATAAAACCTCGGGAGTTGACAATCACAGCTGCCTTGTTCTTCTATTACTTCAAATATCAGGATACAGTGCAGGATATGATGCGGATCAACTAGGTGTTACAATGTGATCTGAGTACAAGTGTTTGTGTGTAGTGATTGCTAGTAACCAGATAGCAAAGTGTACGAATGAAAAGCGTGTGCCTTAACTTGATCCGATCATACTATTTATAGTTAAACGAAATCAACTAACTATCCTATTAAACCGGGATGCTTCGAATATTTTTGAAGTAAACGTTGTAGTCCATTTCTTCCGGGTTCAACGTCTCTTATATAACTGGTTTGCCCGAGTCTTAAGGAGAAGAGGTCCACTCGACCGTTAGAGACCCGCACCTTCTAATCTGCACGTGGTTAATTCAATCAATACCAGGATATCGCACCAGGATGTTACCAATATCCTGACCCGGTATCCTGATCACAAATAAACAATCAAAAGCAGAATATTAGTTAGGATATATGTTCAGAAAATGACCCATAACACTATGAAAAGGTGGTATTTTACTCTGATCAAATATTTCCTAACTACGGTCCTGATGAAAAATTCCGCTGCCAAATTAGACAATACGAGATACCACCAAAACTGGATCGCGGCCGCCCGTTCCCGGGGAAGTGGGATAGGGGGTTGCGACAATTGTGAACCGCCATATAAACAATAGAAACAAAGCTAGCGTGTCACACCCTCAATTTCCACACGCGTAGTTTTACCGCGAGGCGTGTGACTGACCAGGATCTAGCCACTAATCATGTTGAACCAACTATTTAAAATCATAAAACTTCACTAATAACATGATTAGCGATATAGTTTAATTGTCTAAAACACAATTTATGTTGTACCGGAAAAATAAAGTGAAACCCATTAAGAACTTAAACCACAAATTTAATAAATGTTCAAAACATAAAGTTTAACGAACCACTCACTCCAGCCGATTGCACTGCCCGTCCATAGCTGTACCTACTGACCTGCAAAGCGTGCAACTACGTGTCAACAATAAAGTTGGCGAATTCACAAATTTGAGTTTAGTAAAAGTAAAGTTCACAATGTTTTTAATTTAAGTATGACTCGGGTAGCTAACCGTCATCACATGACTAAACTGTGTATCGAATGCTGACGTTTCGTTTGTGCCCTCAATAATGTCTATCAACATTAAAGCAAGAGTGAAGGTTAGAAGTTCACGCTCGGCCTCCAGCACGGTGTGAGGTTTGTCAAACCTAATAGCGCTATCAACTAATACCCCGCGTATGCCCACCCGACAATCTAACTGGTAAAATACAGGGACTTTCAAGATAGAGTTTTTCATTTAGTCTAAGTGTACTATCCACCTGTAGTGGATAGCATGTTTCAGTGGTTCACACAAGGAACACGCGCGTAGCCCAAAACAGGGCTACCGTAAAAAGGGTTGTTCCAACTAGGAACACATGCTTTTGAAAAATAATTGTGACCTCACCTTAGTTTGCTCGATATTAAACTTGAAAGGTAATCAGGAATGTCAACTTTGTCATGATAAGTTTACCGTTTCAATTAGTTCAATTTATGAATTGCTACACGTAGTCTAACACATAGTCACCGAATCACGTTGTCATGCAATTACACATTTAGGTAAGTTAGAGTAGGTGATCGTCTAATACCACATGACGCATTCATAGACGCCCATTAACGTTTCTAATAACATATACCACTTTGCTGCAACATATAATCATATTTAAAACATTCACAAACACTTTCAGCTCATTGCAGTTTCATGTCGGTTTTTAGGCAGTTTTCCGGAATTTATTTAAAATACTAAACGAGCTCATAAAATTATGATATTTTAACACAACGTGTCATTTAGTTCCGAATACTTGTGTATTTTTCTCATAACCTAAATCTTTACAGAAAATCACTAAAAATCATTCTTTACACCTAGGTCTGATTTACAACTTATGTTGACAGTTTACGCCAAAAATTATTTAAAAATCCTAGTTTATTCTTTTACAAAATTTCAGTTGGAGATTTTCATGACCTTTTGGAACTACCAACAATAAAAATTTGAGATCATAACTCAATTCCTACATTGAGTTATGACATTCGTAATGGGCTGCAAATTCTGACGAAAAACGCAGCCTGGACCCTTGACACAAAATAAATCATTTAAAATAACAAACGATGTCGAAAAAATGCAATTCCAGTTGGGTTTGAAAGGTTTTTCCTGGAAGTTCATCTTAGACTCAAGAAACATCACTTTTTACTAACTTTTGACCCAGTTACAACCGATTAAAGGCGGCTGTAACGTTCTGGACAGAAACTGTTTAGTCACCCGCACCCCACTAATGATTAATTTAAGAACCCGACGACCCATGAACCTTAATCACAACAGATTACAAGTTACTATATCAGATTTATCATGCTCAAACATCAAGATCATTAAACATATCCAACCCTACTCCATACATATATGTCTAACCATGCATGAATAACACTACTAGTCATCATATGCGATTCCCATGGACACTAGACTACAAACTAACATCTTAAACCTCAAGATTTAATACCAATCCAGATAATACAACCAAGAAACAAATGGATAAAGAAAGATTAAAAAATCGGGTCAAGGGTTTTAAATGTTACCGAGATCTAGGAGTGGTGTTAGTGGAAGCTTGAACCGAAGAACAAGATGAAGCCCTTGAAGAGAGAGAGAGAGAGAGAGAGAGAGAGAGAGAGAGCAATAAAATCACAAGTTTTTGGTTTCCTTTAGGGTTAAGCAGTTATTGGGATATCATGCATAGTCACGTAGATATATGAAACTTTGTTTGGGCGGTTTGGAATGTACATGGGCCGATGATAAATAGGTTGGGCTGATAATAGCTGCTCACCAAAACATAAAAGGATTGGAGATGGTAGGTGGCGATTTGTTATATTGATTAGTATTATACGTTTGCCAAGAAAAGTTTAGTATTATACATTTTTTTATTATTATCCTAACTCAAGATATGCATGCATACATAAATACTGGAAAGGATTGGTGGGGCATTTTGGAGGGGGATTGGCTGCCAACGATGAGATTTGTTGTATTATAACTATATATATATATATCTTTGTTACAAATAAAATAATAAAGGATCATTTGTTCACTTGAAATTAGGATTGTGCACTTAGTTATTTCTAAAATTATAAGTTAAGATTATAAATGCACAGGTTATTCGAACCCCTGAGTTTCGGGTTAAGTGTGTGGGTTTGGGTCAACAAGCATTAGACGCCCTAGCAGTGGCGAACTTTGAAATTTTTTAAGGGGGGTCGAAAACATATTTACCCAAAAAAATTCTATAGAACCGGGGGGTCGAAAACATATATACCCAAAAATTTCTATACGAAAATTACATATATAACACTACTGGCCGAAAAGTTCGGGGGGTCGGGCGCCCCTCCCGGCCCCTTCAAAGCATCGCCCCTACGCCCTAGGTTTCGAATATCCTATATGTATAATACATATTCATTCGATACGGTACGATGTGCTACTCTAAACGTAAAAAGGAACGTATATAAAATAACCAAAGGAAATGAACAATTTTTACCTCGAGATTACGGGTTGTCACATCATCCCCAAGTTGAAAGAAATTTCGTCCCGAAATTTGGCAAGCAGTTGCTAAAGAAACTAGTGCGCCTGAGAGCTTTCGTGGGGTGTCACATAGCGGTTCAAGCGACACAGACGTCATGTCGGCCGCCCACGATGAGTTTAGAGTAACATATGGTTGCCCATTTACATTGGTGAAAGCATGGGGGTGCTTCAAAATTCTCCAAAGTGGTATCTTGTGCCACCAATCAAACTAGGCTAATCATCAAAGTGTTCAAAAACTAGTTTAGGCATGCTTGAGCCGCAGTCGTCCGTTGAGAGTTAGATACTCGTTCTTATGTAGACCTAAACGACTTCAATAACTAGCTAGAGTTTGAAGAGCCACAAGAATTATCCTAATTGGCTTAAAAGATACGGTTTAATAGATGAACCTGGATTTAAGTCTAAGGAATTTACGACTAATAGGAAATTTTAGGGATTCAGGATAAAATTTGAGAATTATAAGAGTTTAAATAATTATTTTAAGATTTTACGAAACTAAGTTAAATAAATTTTATAAATTTATCTAGTTAGATTAATTAAATAAATTTAATGGATTAATTAAATATATCTCGGATGATAATTAGGTGGTAATTTATATTTTCTGTTAAGTTATTAATTAAAACAGATTCTAAGTTATAAAAATCTGGATAAAATAATAATTAATAAAACTTATGTGATTCTAGGATCCGGCGAGTTTGACGAAGCTTTGGTCCCGATATGATCGGTTCGGTGACAAGAAATGAGTAGAAGATAGAAATGACACCGAGCAATCACTTATAATCTGGTTTATATTCATATCTGAAAGTTACAGCACCGTGAAACCAGTCGGACAGCATGTCCCCTCAGGGATCCAAAAGCTTCAGTCCGAATGGGAACCACAACTCCCTATTTATAGGCAACAGCCTATCCGGATGAGCTAATGTCCATCCGTCCGGATGGACTTTACAATAACACACCTATATCCAGATGGGGTATTCGAATGGACTAAATGTTGTCCATCCGTCCGAATGGACCTTAACAATATAATACCGTGTCCAACTTCTTACTATTCTATACAATATTCAACACACACTCTATCTAGCTATTCGCACAGTGGCAGACGTACGAAATATGCACCAACAACTTATAAAGATTAATAAAAATAAGTGGATCGAACCCGGGTCCTTAGGCCATGTGTAGTGGTAACCCCCTTTATGGGGGGTTATGTGACAAATGACAAAAAAGTGAAATTAGGGGGTTATATAACATGTGTGTAGTGGGGATTATAAAAATATGAGGTTATATATGTATGTTAGTATGTATATATATTGATAAAAAAAAAGGGGGGGTAGCGGCGCAGCTTGTTGCCCGCTTACCGGCTATCTTGGTGTAATTTGTTTGACCTTATATAGTAAGTGCATTGATAAAAAAAAAAAAAAAAAAAAAAAAAGTATATATATGTGTGTGAGAGGCAAAGTTATAATTTTCGCGTGGGATGCTGGTTCAAGTGGTATAACGCCCCTCGAGGCGGTGTGTGAAGGCGCCATGGGGTGCTATAACCTGCTTTGGCGCCGTATCCTTCCCCACTACGGAAGGACTTAAGCAGCCCAAACTTTAACTCGCACACACTTAACCAGTCAGGATCCTAATTTCCCAAAATCAAACGGGAAAATAACAGATGGCTTTTGGTTAGCAAAGCACAATCAATAAAACACCTAGAAGAATCTTACCTAATAAAGCTCGGATGAACGGAATTTAATGCTGGCCGGAGTTGGTTTTTCAGCGAGGTATGGGAGGATCACAGAGAGAGAATTAAAAGTGATTACGAGTTGAATGGGGTTGATGGGTCCTCTATTCGAGCGATAAACTTATAAGGATGAGTTTGAGTTTTTTCGGATTTAAAGTTAATTGGATAAAAACGAGTTGTTGATTAGCCTAGGTTGTACACGATACATTCTCTGTATTTGGATTTCACTTTTAAGAAGGATTTTAGGGACCATTTTGGCATTTTACTCCGGTAAGAAGGGAATGAGTTATGAGTATACTGTGAAGATTGGGATCATAGTGAGTGTGTTTTGTCATTTGTGGGAAGAACTACTAGGCCAAAACATTTAGTAGTTTGCCTTGCACTGGGCCAACCCCAATTCATATGTAGCTTTATCTAAATGGGCTTTCGTAATTCGAATGTATAAGCCTTAATTTAAATACCATGTGTCCATGTTACATACCAACGACCAACTCACCCTTTTCGACTTTATCATATTTAGTGGTACATTTTAAGCCATCTCATAAAATTTACCATCAAATTCATTGCAATTTATTCTATTAATTAAAACAACAATTTTATATTTTGAACGACAAATTTGGATCACTGACGGACCACTGGAGTATCATCGTACCACTAGCGGAATCACCCGATCATATCCATCTCCACCAGGCTGTAATGTCTATACACCAATTCAAGAGGAAACCCAATAAATCTGGGAAAACCCCCTTATGGGAACTACATATGACTCATGTGCGCTTTTGGATTTGTCGAGCCTCTGATATCATTGGTTTTATATAGTTTGTAGTTTGACACCCTCAAATTATCGTCTAGAACAACGGAAACGGATGTAAGAAAAAAATATATAGCGATCCTGAGTTGAAAAGTCTTGATCACGCATATTTATGTTACGGTTCAGCCCAAAACCTTAGGCTGAATCACTAAGGCTTAAAGAAATGAAAAACAAACCGTCTCGGTTGGATAGGTCGGTCGGATTGGCTCGTGTCTGCGGGTTAGGGGTTTGATGATTCATTTTAACGGCCAGAGCCAATTGTTTACAATCATACCGGCCGTATATCTTTTATAGAAAAAAAAACAAAATGATAAGGCTCTTTATTCAATCTTGTAATGACATTCAAGTATTAGGATTTACAATCACACCGGCCGTATATCTTTTATAGGCTTATAATTTGTATATACTGTATGCCGTTGTGATATGTTTATATTTTGCACCCTCATTTTCCACCAACTTTCTTCTATCAAAATCCAAAAAAATATCTTCTTCAGGAACTTCAAAAATTGGAGAGATTTGAGCCTCTTGAACTTGTTCTTGGAGCTGCATTAATCGCTTCCAATCGTCTCATCAACCTTATTCGCTTACAAGTCTCGACGAACATCCTGAAATCATTCAGAAAATTAACAAACAAATGTTATCAAATCAATTCTAAAAAAAATGTATCATACTGAAATGATCACTTGATCAAGTTTCGCGAACTTACTTCCAAGGAACATCACCAACAAGCATCCAGTCCCCAAATTTATCCTCATAAATTGATACATACATTCTTCCATTCACAACATCTAACAAGTTGTTCTCACTCAATGCATTTTCTATAAAAACAATCACTATATTCACATTAGTTCATCATCAATCAGGACACAAGCTTACCTAAATTCAAATCTAAAATGACGTTTTATGCGCTGTCCAATCGAATCGTTGGGGGTAGAGGTGTGAATTTCTGACACGACACAAACTTAACACGAAATTTGTATGTTTGGGTTTAGTCTGAATGGGTTTGGGTCAGTTTCAAGTTGAACCCGCGAACCCGTTTAGCTAAACGGGTTGGGTTCGTGTCAACCCGGTCGGGTTGGCAGGTTGACCCGTTTAACCCATTTATATTTATATTATGTTATAATTTTTTTTTAAATGTTTATGTCATAAATTAAATTGGATGAGTGTTTTACGCCACAATTAGAACTTAAAAATAGGAATTAACATAAGATTTTATAATTAAAATGTAACTATATTATATACATTTGTGTTTTTTTGTAGTAAAAGTTTACTTAATATGTTATTTTGCGAAAAAAAAATTTTGGGTTGAACGGGTCGTGTTCGGGTCAACCGCGAATATCCAGGTCGTGTTCGGGTTCATATGTATGACACGATTTTCGGGTTTGAGTCGGGTTCATCTAAAATTTTCGGGTTTGGGTCGGGTTGAACCCGCCCACCCACGAACATGACCCATTTAGCACCCCTAGTTGGGGGCAGCCGCCCCCCTTAAAAATAGTGTTTTTAGGCAAAAATCTCGATCGCCCCTTTTAAAAGCTTGGTTAATCTGTCCCCGAGAAAATAAATCTTGGGTTTGCCAGCCACCGGTTGAACATTGATATGTAGTTACCAAGTGTGAAATAAGAAAACATCTCCACCAGAGCACATTGAAGCTGCTGATAGTCTCCATACAATTCCAGATCTACTTTTCTCATATATGGTGCTCCGTCAACCGCCACCTTTACAAACTTAAACTTACTCTTCTTCCGGTGCAACGTCACTGGCGATCGGATTTGTTTCCTGCGGCATCCATCAGTAGACGTATTATTCGTATTGTTAGGAATCAAGTGGCGCCGCAAAACACACACAAACGATATAAACACACGCCAGGAAAAAAAAAGCAAAAAGGAACACAACATTTATAAGTGATGTAGTGTGAAACTTACGTCCATTGACTGCAATTAGATATTTTTACGATCATGATATATGTAAATAGACACATAATTGTAGCCGAGGTCCCAAGAAAACATTTATGGATCAAAACAGGCCCAAAGTCAGTGATCAAAACTTACTTATCCAAAGGACATTTTGTAGCGTCGGAACGAATATCATCGAAACTTTCAATCAATCGTCGTTTTTTCGCCAACTTCGGGCCTCGTGATTCACCTGGTAAACCTAATGTGAGCTCAGTTTCAATGAGATTGAGGCCGTAAGTGGTAAACTCAGACGTGATTTCCGATGACATTTAATATGATACGATGAAAAGGAGTTATGTGTTTGAGATTTAGAGGCTTTTTGACCAAAGGTAACAAAGAGGTGAGGAATAGAGGGTTTTTAATTATTCAGGTACTCAAGCAATTACAAGTATAAAGCAATCTTTATATAGAGACTAATAGGAAACTTAATTCCCAAGTTAGGCCCATGCCTACACAAAGATAACTAGGGTTTCTTTATAAAAAAAAAATAATCTCCATAATTATCCCATAATTCACCGAGGTTGTAGAATATTTTAACACTTTTGTGGTGTAGTTGTAGTGGGAGAGACCACAAGCAATGCTCCAGTTAGGAGTTTACACGTGGATTAAGATGAAGGGTCCATATTGATTAAAAAGATACGAACATCATTATAAACGTGAGAACAACCATAATGATTATATAATATTTTCACTTCGGGTTCCTATCAAGCCATTCCAGGGGAGACAGATTTTGGTGACGATGACAGAAAGTAAATGCCAATGACAATGACAGATTTTGAGAAAAGGGTGTTTGGGTGTTTGTTAGGTAGCATAACTCTTTACTGTTTGGTGCAAAATTCTCCCTATATATTCTTTCGATTTTAAAGACATTATGGATATATACAATTTCTCTCAGATGGATAAGAAAATTATTCAAGGTTTGGTGATGATCTCTTGTTGGTGTATTTGGAAAGGTAGAAATGAATTGATCTTCAAGCAGCTAAACCGAAGTGTTCAAGATATTTTAGGGGAGATTAAGTCGAGGGATTTCGGGTGGGTTAAAAATAGATCTTCTTGTAAATACATTAGATGGGAGGAATGATGTAGATATCCTTTGTATATGTTGTAATTTGTTGCCCTTTCCCCGTTTGGGTCGAGGAATGATGTAGATATTTTAGCATAACTCGAATTAAGTTATTCGAATTTGAAATTTAAAGCCCGAAATTTTACTTATTCAATTTGAATAAACTTAAAAAAAACCTAAATAACTATATTTCTTAAACTTTAACATTGATCCATCTTTACTCAATTAACGTATGCAAGCTCAATAAGGCTATTTATAATATACTCCGTCAAGCCTCACAAGCTTGATATGAAGAACTCAAATCCTATCTTCTATCAGTTAGCTTCAAACCAACCATCTCAAATCCGTCTCTCTTTGTTAATCACTCTACAAACACTCATTTTTCTTCTCGTATATGTCGATAACATCATAATTATCAGAGTAAATTCCCCTCTAATCAATAAATTCACCACTAGTCTCGCTACTCCATTTTCCCTAAAAGATCTTAGATCTCTCTCTTACTTCTTAGGTGTTAAAGTCATCTCTCACACCAAATGCCTATTTCTATCCCAATCTAAATGCATTTGTGATCTATTACTAAAACCGATGGCATACCTCTACACTCAGAAGAGATCATTCTTTGTTATTCTTGATCCATTATACAACCTATTTTAGATTTTGGGCTTAAAATAAATGGGCTTAGAAGATCAGCTTGGGCCGCAAGCAAAGTAATAAACTTGGATTGGAAAAGGCACGCGTGATTTAATAATTCTGATGTAATCAATGAGGGTAATTAATTCAGAACGGACAGAAGGCAAGGTCGCTCGCCACTGCCAATCAGCAAGCAGTCACGATGGTTTCGGTTTGGAAACGAAACGACGATGGAAATACGGAATGATGGATGCTAGGTTTAGGCGATGCAGATGAAAATAAGCGAAATTACGACGCCAATTTTAGGTATAACGTCTTTTTCTTGATCTTGAGTTTATTATATATATGCATTAATCTGAGATTTGTTCGTCTTCAATGAAAGTTGATTTGGCGAATTTGTGTAATACTTATTTGTTCGATATTAATTATTATGGTTGTAGGTATTATGTCACACCCCGAATTTCCACGTGTCACCGGTGGGCCCGGTGGGGGAGTATCGTGACGTGGTTGGCAACGTAATAGTCAAACAACACAATATAATAATGCACAGCGGAAGCAAATTTAAAATAAGATACAACCGAATTTATTTATTGTAAACAAAGTCACAATTATCCGGTGTTTATCCACAGTAGGATCGAATTAAATTATTGTTTATGGTTCAACAGACTTCGGCATCTTAAGTTTGCGAGACTTCTAGTGATGCTTAGGAGAATTCCAGCCTATTTCGCTTAGTACCTGCATTTAATCTTTTTGGGAAAATACGTCAGTTTACACTGGTAAATACATTCAACTGACTCATTTTATAAAATGATTAAAAATTGGTTTGGATGCACGTGGCATAAACATTTTGTTTAACTTGGGAGAATTATTTAATATTATAATCTTGAAACGATTTACATGTTACTTATGCGTTCAGTAGCCCGGAACGTATCCGGGTTAAAGATCAATAGACACACCACTTTAAGTGAGTTATACACGGGAGTACGCCTACACCCCGTGCTCAGGTCGTGGCTATCTCGTAAGATAATGCCAGGGATATCCGGGACATGGTCATTAACCCCCCAAAGGCTGTAAAGTAACACATCTGTTTAAAACGAGCCGATCAAATTATTCAATTAACCACTAAGCGTGGAAGATTTGATGCTCGATCAAGCGGTACGCTATGTACCGTAACCCAAGCCCGTATAGGGAAAATAAGTTAAAAGTATTTACCTGATGCAAAGTATAGTCACAATAGTCAAATAGCAAGTAGCTTTTACTGTTTCTCCTAATCTGGAACGAAGGTTAAATATAACCTATTAGAATCCTAGCGGGCCTTTAATTATGCTTAAGCTTAGACCGGCTAGTTTCGAAGATACGGTTCGTACGCACGATTAAGCGAAGACCGGATAGAATGTGATTCAGACCCGACAAGTTTGAAGACTTGTTTAATATGGGTTCATTATTCACATTCTGGATTTTGAGATTAAACCGATAAGGTTTGACCCGTTTCGGCTAATTCATGTAAACTTGTTACATAAACCGAGCCGAACGCGTAAGATGCGTAACGGGTATCCGTAAGAGCCATATACAGGTTTCCTAAGTTAATATGCTTCAAATATGTTGTAACATCAGTAGTATGTCTTTCGTTATGCCCCGAACTAATTTAAACACAAACTATGCCCCGTAGGGGTAGTTTGGTCATTTTAAAGTTTGTAAAAGAGTTTAATTGTTTAACTGAGTTACAGGTCTGATGTAAACAGCAAACATACTCATTTTGATGGGTTATAACAGTAGGCTAAGGCATATATGTGAAGTTTATCATATTTAACCAAACTATGCCCCGTAGGGGTATTTTGGTAATTTCACATAAGCCGAAAAGCTCAAAAACGAAGTCTGAGTTTATTAACCTTTGCTTACTGTTAGAATATCATATTTTGCCTCATATATCAGTAGGTATCAACTCGGGTATGTCTAATATGATATTAAGACATACTATGCGTTAAAAACGCTAATTATGGCGATTAAAGGCCATTTCCGGGTTCTATACTTAAATCTGATATTTTTATAATTCCAGAAGGCTTAAAATAATTTATTTAACATATGTGATCAGTAGCAAAAGGTTTGGAGTTGTTTAGATAAGTAAAAACTCATTTTATGGCCCGTAAGGGCAAAACCGTCAATTACCGGATTAAGCCTACGACTATGAGTTATGCTCAGCCTAAAATTAATTAAAAATCTTTAGAAATCCCAAAATAATATTTAAGATCAGTGGGTAAAAGATTTGATGTCAAAAAGTATGTTTAATTAGGCTTTACGCTAATTGCGCCATATTGTTAACATAAAGCCTTAATTTAGCGACATGAGCATAACTCTTAAGCTACAAGTCAAACTAATGTCAAATTTTGCATACAAGTCTATATATCAGTAATTAAGGATTCTACACTTTTACATTTTCATAAATCATGATTTAAGGCAATAAGGGCATAACGGTCCACGTATGAGCATTTAACGGAAACTTGCATATTAATTGGATAACTAGTGAACCAAGGTGTATGATCACAGAGGGTTGTTCTAACATGTATCCTAATCCAATTTAAGCTCTGTGGCATTTCTAAAATATGCCCAAACGGGTCAGAACTGAAAGTCAACCGAAAAGTCAAACTATGTGACTTTCGGTTCCGAACCGGGTCTAAACAGGAAATAGTCGGGTTGAACAGGTTTGAACATGTTATTACACTAATTACTAAGTTATAACAATAATCAAACAGGTTATATATGATCTAGATAGCTAATTATGCATAAAAGACATTTTAAGCATTATGTTGACTTTTTAAGTAAAGGTTTGACCCGACATTTGACCTGTTTAGGATGGTGATCAGGGGAAACCCTTTTGGGGTTTTATTACCCACATAAATACCATTCTAAAACTACTTTTAATTCGAGTTAAGACTGAGTCATTAGTGACTAATCTCGAAGTCAAACCGTAATTACGACGGTTTGACTTTTAGCTAATTAACTAAGCTAAACACAACCAAATAAGAACTAGTAGACTTACAATAGTCCAATGCACGAATTTTGATCAGAAGGGAGAGTTCCTATGCTCCAGGATGCTCCAAAGATCAAATGCAAGTGTGAAGATTGATGGTTGCATAATGTGGCTTTATATAACACTTGGATCCACCACAACTTCTTGACAACTAACTCTAGGACCATCCACAACCATTCAACACTTGTCCTAGTGCTCTAGGATAGTTTAGGGGTCGTTTATAACTGATAAAAACCGAACAAACAGGTCACAATCGTGAAATAACCTGCTGCAGAAGGTTTCTGTCGCTGGGCACCCCTAGCGCACCGTTACGCTACATCTGTAGCGGTGCGCTAGCCCGCTATAATGGGCCAGTTGACTTATCAGGGTAGCGCACCGTTACGCTACTCTTGTAGCGGTGCGCTAGCCCCTTCTGAGACAAAATTTGTTGTTGTTTGTTGAAGTTACGTAAAGGTAACCAATTATTCCGACTTTGGGTCCTATACCAACACTCCTGGACCTCCTAAAACGGTCTTGCACAGTATCAAACCCCACCATAATGATATGTTTGATTTAGATGCAATAGCAAGACCCGTATATCTCGGTTTACCATCCAATTTACTTGTGGGATCACATCATGCTTTTCAATTCTATTATTATCAAGAATTCTCTGCATTGAGGGTAATTAAAGATGGGTATAACATTTAATCGGGTCTTGGGATTTATACTTGAGGTCGTTCAGAGGTAACAATTTAACATGACGCCACTTTAATCCTACCGAAACATCTTTATTAAATCCGGGTTTTTCAACGCGTTTTGTCTTACATGACACGTGTCATTTTATTATTAAACCCGAAATTTTCGAGGTGTTACATCCTCACCCCCTTAAAATAAATCTCGACCCGAGATTTACTGAAACAAGTAAGGGTACTTTTCTTTCATCGTGGATTCAACCTCCCACGTGAAATCGGGACCTCTACGGGCATCCCATTTGACCTTAACAAAAGGTATATGCTTTCTCCGAAGCTTTCTTACCTGTCGATCTTCAATCGACACAGGTTTTTCCACGAATTTTAAGCTCGCGTCTATCTGCACATCTGTATGTGGCATGACATGTGTTTCGTCAGCGGAACACTTCTTTAGATTGCAGATGTGGAACACATTGTGAATTCCACTGAGCTCTTCTGGTAAGTTCAACTTATAGGCAACTGACCCGACACGTTCGATAACCTCGAAAGGTCCTATGTATCTCGGGCTTAGTTTGCCTTTCTTACCAAACCGCATCACTCCTTTCCAGGGTGACACTTTAAGTAGGACTTTTTCACCCACTTCGAAGTGAAAATCCTTACGACTTGGATCCGCGTAACTCTTCTGCCTATCCCTGGAAGCTTGGAGATTTTTACGAATCTGGACAATCTTGTCCGTCGTTTCGAATACGATTTCTGGTCCTGATAACTGGACTTCTCCAACTTCCGCCCAACAAACTGGCGATCTACACTTTCTACCGTATAATGCCTCAAAAGGCGCAGCCTTTATGCTGGTATGGTAGCTATTGTTGTAGGAGAATTCGATCAATGGTAGGTTCTTATCCCAGCTACCTTCCAATTCGATCGCACATGCACGTAGCATGTCTTCCAACGTTTGAATAGTACGCTCACTCTGACCGTCAGTCTGAGGATGGTAAGCCGTACTAAAGTTCAAACGTGTGCCCAAAGATTGTTGGAAACTCTTCCAAAAGTGTGACGTGTACCTAGTATCCCTGTCAGAGATAATAGCTACAGGTATGCCATGTAGGGCTACAATCTTATCAACGTATAACTGGGCTAACATGTCGGAGCTATAGGTCTCCTTGATGGGTAAGAAATGAGCTGACTTAGTCAATCTGTCAACTATAACCCATATTGTATCATTGCCTTTCCTCGTCTTGGGTAACTTGGTAATAAAATCCATAGTTACCATTTCCCACTTCCACGTAGGAAGTTCAGGCTGTTGTAGCAAACCTGACGGTTTCTGATGCTCGGCTTTGACTTGCGCACATGTCAAGCATTTTGCTACATGGGCGGCTACAGACTTTTTCAAGCCTATCCACCAATAATTTGCTTTTAAATCCTGATACATCTTATCCGCACCAGGATGAACGGAATATTTGGAACTATGGGCTTCCTGGAGGATAACATCACGAAGTCCTCCATAAATTGGAACCCATACTCGTCCATTCAACCTCAGAAGTCCGTCCTTGCTAAGAGTTAATTGCTCCTCAGTTACTCCTAGCTTTTCGTTAGGATAGTTAGCTTCCAACACAGCTTCCTTCTGTGCAGCTAACAACCTTTCCATCAAACTGTTCTTTAATTCCATGCGCTTGGCATGGATTCGGATAGGTTTAACTCTTTCCTTCCGACTCAAGGCATCGGCGACTACATTCGCCTTGCCGGGATGGTACTTGATTTCACAATCATAGTCATTTAAAGTTTCCATCCAGCGGCGTTGCCTCATGTTTAATTCCTTCTGGTTAAACAGATGTTGGAGGCTCTTGTGATCAGAGTAGATCACAAATTTGACACCATAAAGGTAGTGCCTCCAAAGCTTCAGTGCAAATACAACGGCACCCAGCTCCAAGTCATGGGTGGTGTAATTCTTTTCGTGCACTTTCAATTGCCTTGAAGCGTAGGCAATAACTTTGCCTTTCTGCATAAGCACACACCCCATGCCAGTATGCGAAGCATCACAATAAACCACAAATTCTTCAATTCCCTCTGGCAATGTCAGTACTGGGGCGTTGCTCAGCTTTTGCTTCAGAATATCAAAGGATTCTTGCTGCTTAGGGCCCCAAACAAACTTAACCTTTTTCTTAGTTAAGGAGGTTAAGGGTGCAGCAATCCTTGAAAAATTTTCAATGAAACGCCAGTAGTATCCTGCCAATCCCAGGAAGCTACGAATTTCTGTTGGCGTCTTTGGCTCTTGCCAGTTCATTACTGCTTCAACCTTAGCGGGATCCACCTGGATACCACGCTCACTGACCACATGTCCAAGAAATTGGACTTCCCTAAGCCAAAATTCACACTTGGAGAATTTGGCATAGAGCTTCTCTTTATGCAGGAGTTTGAGAATACATCGAAGATGTTTCTCGTGGTCAGCTTTGTTCTTAGAATAAATGAGGATGTCATCGATGAAAACGATGACGAATTTATCTAAGTGCGGCTTGCAAACGCGATTCATGAGATCCATGAACGCAGCCGGTGCATTGGTGAGCCCAAAAGGCATCACTAGGAACTCGTAGTGACCGTAACGAGTCCTAAATGCAGTCTTGTCTACGTCTTCATCTTTGACCTTTAGCTGATGGTAGCCTGACCTCAAATCTATCTTTGAGAAGTAACTCGCCCCTTGCAATTGATCGAACAGATCGTCGATTCTGGGCAGAGGATACCTATTCTTGATCGTGACTTTATTAAGCTCACGATAGTCGATGCACAGGCGCATCGACCCATCCTTCTTCTTGACAAATAAGATTGGCGCTCCCCAAGGAGATGAACTAGGTCTAATGAAACCCTTAGCCAGCAATTCATCTAGCTGCGTCCGCAACTCCTTCATTTCCGTGGGTGCCAGTCTGTATGGAGCTCTAGCAACTGGTGCTGCTCCAGGGATGATATCGATCCTGAATTCCACTTGTCTATCTGGTGGTAAACCAGGTAGATCTTCAGGAAACACTTCCGGGTATTCCGAGATGACAGGGATGTCTTCTAACTTCGGTTTGGGCTCATCAATGATCACTTGCGCCATGTAGATGACACATCCCTTCTTCATACACTTAGAAGCCTTGAGCATAGTCACCTGCTCAGGCAGTCCGTACTGGGTGTCACCCCGAATGGTAAGTGATTCACCAGACGGAGTCTTTATTACCACCTGTTTCTGGTTACAGACTATTTGGGCCTGGTTATGAGATAACCAGTCCATACCCAGAACTATGTCAAAACCAGCCAATTTAAACGGAAGTAGAGACAGAGGAAAAGAATGGTTCTTAATGGATATAGCACATCCATCTAACATAGTAGAGACGGTTTCTATGGTACCATCTGCTAACTCTACCTCATAGTTTACTTTTAGGGTTTTGACAGGTAAATTTAATAATTCACAGAATTTATGATCTACGAAGGACTTATCTGCGCCTGAATCAAAAAGTACTCTTGCAAAAACATCGTTTACAAGGAAAGTACCTGTTATGACGTTATCATCATGCACAGCCTCCTTCGCATCCATCCTGAAGACTCTGGCATTAGTCTTCTTAGCCTCCTCAGGCTTCTTGTTGTACTTTGGGCAGTTAGTCTTTATGTGGCCCTTTTCATTGCAACGATAACACGTTGCATCTTTCATCTTCTTGCAATCCAAGGTTTTGTGTTCCTTGGACTTGCACAAACCACAAGCAAAAGACCTTGACTCGTTATTCGAGTTTGATTCGAATCTGCACTTTCCAAAGTGTTGTTTCTTGCAAGTTTTGCATGTGGGCTTCTCTCCAGAACGATGCCCATCTTTCTTCGAATCCGATCCCTTCTTGTGATCACCGCTCCCTCGGTGCTTCTTGTTCGACTTACGCGAACCATCATCTTCTCGCTTCCTCTTCTCAGCATCCTTATTTCTCAGCGATCTCTGACGGACCGCATCCAGTGTGAGGGATAAGGAAAGGTCAGTTACAGACCTGAAGGTAACTGGCCGAGAAGCTTTTACACTGGCCTTGATCTCGGGTTCTAAACCACCAACAAAACGAGCGATCCTTTTAGGCTCCGGGGTTACCAGATAAGGTACCAACCGGGATAGTGTATTGAAGCTTGTCAGATAAGCTTGACAATCGAGGTTCTTCATCACCAATGATAGAAAGTCTGATTCTATCTTTTCCACCTCATGTTGAGGGCAAAAATTTTCCTTGATCAGGGCGATGAATTGTTCCCACGACATCCCATACAATGGGATTTTTCCGGAGGCCTCCATCAGAGATCTCCACCAAGCTAACGCCTCACCCTTGAAGGACTGTGAGACAAATTTAACCACATCGCCTTCAGCACATCCGCTTATGTCCACGACCGTGTCCATTTCATCTAGCCATGTCATACAGTCTACGGCTCCTTTCTCCCCATTAAAATCCCGGGGCTTGCAAGACACGAAGTACTTATAAGAGCAACCCTTGGCAAGGGGTCCTTTATTCAGTATGATCGGTTGAGACGGGACACTGTGGTTGGTGGACTGGCGATCATCATCATTTTTCTTTGGTCCATCCTTTTTGGGAGGAGGTTTATTATGAGCCTCAGAATGGGTCCTGGGCTTTGAATGTGACGCAGAGTGGGTCCTACTACGGGTACCACTGTATTCCTCATACTGTCTATCCAAAGCTTCTGTGATAGCGCCGTCTATAATTGCTTTTAGTTCAGCGCCCGTTAATGTAATCTGGGCGTTCTCATTCGGTTCCACAGGATAGCTATTTCCTTCATTGGAGTCAGCCATTTGTATTGAACTGTTGCAGAAAACAAGATCAATATTTTATTTGGGATTTTATTATGGAATTACCCCTTAGGGTAATTCGTTAACCATGGTAAACAGAGACCATATTTGGTTAACTTATTAATCGCATTAATTTAGGATTTTAATTAAAATTTATCCTAAACATAAACAATAACAATATATATTAGCACATAAGGCTTAGTCACATGGACAATTTTTAAATTATATGCTATGATTTCAGAGAATCAAGGCTTTAAGGTTTGAACCTAGTCCATTATCTTTACTTGACAGGGAGTCAATGCTACCACTGTCTTTTGGCTCATTTAGAAATGAGCAAGGCCCGTAGGCGTTTTATTACCAACATATGGTAAAAAGGATCATCTTAATTGATGATGTAGACCCAGGATTCAGAGATCATTAAACTGGGTTTGGGATCTTCTAAAGAATCCTTATACAAATGTGATTTTTAACGAAATCATCTCTGCCAAGAGTGTTAACATGTTTTAAGATGTTAACAGGAATTTGAATCTTTTAAACAGGTTTTACCACCTTGGCTCGGTCTTATATTTGACACTAAGCTAGGTTTTACCTTTTAAGATTCTAAATTTTTTTTTTTTTTTTTTAATTACATAGGCAGTTTATTTTAAAAAGGAAATGATTTTTAATTTATTTATTTCATTTATAATTTATATATGCACATAATGGCAACATGAAATTTATAAAATAATCATTCCATTAATTCATTTAGAATATTACACAATTGCCCTAAACGGGTCTTCCAATTTTCAAACTTACCCTCGTAGGGGTCAAACAGATACTTACCCTCGTAGGGGTTAAATAACACACATGCCCACGAAGGGGCTAAATATAATACATGTCCACGCAGGGACTACTTATTCAAACCACACACACCCACGTAGGGGTTTAAAACAAACAAACATGCCCACGCAGGGGCTTATACTTCAGTGATGGAAGAATTCAACGATTCTTCTTGTTCTTCCCCTTGATCAGACCCATCAGTCCTTGGAGGAATGTTTGCCTTTCCCTTCGTTCTTCATGTGCTTCCCGTTCCACTTGCTCCAACCTCTGCAAAATTTCCTCCCTATTTGGAGAAAATCGTGGTGGCTGCGACTGCGTCCTTATGATGGGCCTAGGTGGTATCGAGTATCCCTGTGTTGGGTAACTCACCCCCCAAGGATCCCCATAAGGTCCTTGCGTGCCATAGTTCGCTGCTACCGAGTATGGATCAGCCTCTCCATAACCGTAGTTATGATGTGTTGGTGGCTCAAACGGGTTGTAGCCCATACCACCCGGGTATGCTGGTATCGAGTTTTCAAAACCCATTGGAGGCGGCTGCTGAAAAGCTGGCTGCGAAGGCCCACCCATTTGTGGATCCTCATAGTGCGGTGGGTAGTGACTAGCACTAGACTGTCGTGGGGAATCGAAAGTGAAGCCCCCCGGTCGCACAGATATGCGAGCACCGGTTCTCCTACGCCTTGGCGGTTGAGGAGGTGCTGGCTGAACTGGTGGCGGTGGAGGTGGTGGCGTAACTGCCACAAATCGATGATCCTCTGAAGAATCTTGATGATGCGGCTGTGGCTGTGGCTCCTGGTGCTGCTGGGAATACTGCTGCTGATGCTGCCCATGTGACGACGAGTGGTGTGATGGCGTGTAATACCACTGATGCTGATCAAATAGGGCCTGGAAGCTATCTGGACCACCATAGGGTGATCCGTGGAAAGACGAACTATCGGAGATCTCAATCGGGTGGTTCGGAGTGCCGCTCGCAGGCATGACGGGGTCCGTATCCTCGTCCATGTCGTCGGCTTGATCACCGGAGAAGTGATCATCAGGCCCAAGTGGGTTGAAACCCACGGGTTCTTGCAAGTAATCTGCCGGGTTAAACTGGCCTCTGAAGATAGGTGTGGGGTCCCCATAAGAATGATGGGACAGAGACCTTTGTAGTGGTACATATGAAGGTTGTGTGTTGTGAGGTTCATATGGGTTAAGTACGGGTGGTGTCGAGCTATGCGAAACCGACCGTCTGGCCGGTTCAACCTGGTTTCGCCGGTTTCGGCGAGGGTCTTCGCTCTCCGTAGTAGCCGGAGCCCGTGTATTTGATGGTCCTGCCTCGTGATCATTGGGGGCGGCTGTCGGCCCCTTACCGCGTCCCCGTGTCCGGAAGAATCTTGGCGGCATTTTCGATATTCCTGTCGATAAAGCATGAGATAATAATACGAAGATATATGCAAAATTTAAATAAAGGACAACACAATCAATAGTGGAATTTGTCCTATGTTATAAGTCTAGACTCGAAGGTTTAGATTTGTGCATATTGTGTAACTGAGATTAAACACAAAAGACTAGTGTTTAATTCACTCAGAGTTGGCTCTGATACCAACCTGTCACACCCCGAATTTCCACGTGTCACCGGTGGGCCCGGTGGGGGAGTATCGTGACGTGGTTGGCAACGTAATAGTCAAACAACACAATATAATAATGCACAGCGGAAGCAAATTTAAAATAAGATACAACCGAATTTATTTATTGTAAACAAAGTCACAATTATCCGGTGTTTATCCACAGTAGGATCGAATTAAATTATTGTTTATGGTTCAACAGACTTCGGCATCTTAAGTTTGCGAGACTTCTAGTGATGCTTAGGAGAATTCCAGCCTATTTCGCTTAGTACCTGCATTTAATCTTTTTGGGAAAATACGTCAGTTTACACTGGTAAATACATTCAACTGACTCATTTTATAAAATGATTAAAAATTGGTTTGGATGCACGTGGCATAAACATTTTGTTTAACTTGGGAGAATTATTTAATATTATAATCTTGAAACGATTTACATGTTACTTATGCGTTCAGTAGCCCGGAACGTATCCGGGTTAAAGATCAATAGACACACCACTTTAAGTGAGTTATACACGGGAGTACGCCTACACCCCGTGCTCAGGTCGTGGCTATCTCGTAAGATAATGCCAGGGATATCCGGGACATGGTCATTAACCCCCCAAAGGCTGTAAAGTAACACATCTGTTTAAAACGAGCCGATCAAATTATTCAATTAACCACTAAGCGTGGAAGATTTGATGCTCGATCAAGCGGTACGCTATGTACCGTAACCCAAGCCCGTATAGGGAAAATAAGTTAAAAGTATTTACCTGATGCAAAGTATAGTCACAATAGTCAAATAGCAAGTAGCTTTTACTGTTTCTCCTAATCTGGAACGAAGGTTAAATATAACCTATTAGAATCCTAGCGGGCCTTTAATTATGCTTAAGCTTAGACCGGCTAGTTTCGAAGATACGGTTCGTACGCACGATTAAGCGAAGACCGGATAGAATGTGATTCAGACCCGACAAGTTTGAATACTTGTTTAATATGGGTTCATTATTCACATTCTGGATTTTGAGATTAAACCGATAAGGTTTGACCCGTTTCGGCTAATTCATGTAAACTTGTTACATAAACCGAGCCGAACGCGTAAGATGCGTAACGGGTATCCGTAAGAGCCATATACAGGTTTCCTAAGTTAATATGCTTCAAATATGTTGTAACATCAGTAGTATGTCTTTCGTTATGCCCCGAACTAATTTAAACACAAACTATGCCCCGTAGGGGTAGTTTGGTCATTTTAAAGTTTGTAAAAGAGTTTAATTGTTTAACTGAGTTACAGGTCTGATGTAAACAGCAAACATACTCATTTTGATGGGTTATAACAGTAGGCTAAGGCATATATGTGAAGTTTATCATATTTAACCAAACTATGCCCCGTAGGGGTATTTTGGTAATTTCACATAAGCCGAAAAGCTCAAAAACGAAGTCTGAGTTTATTAACCTTTGCTTACTGTTAGAATATCATATTTTGCCTCATATATCAGTAGGTATCAACTCGGGTATGTCTAATATGATATTAAGACATACTATGCGTTAAAAACGCTAATTATGGCGATTAAAGGCCATTTCCGGGTTCTATACTTAAATCTGATATTTTTATAATTCCAGAAGGCTTAAAATAATTTATTTAACATATGTGATCAGTAGCAAAAGGTTTGGAGTTGTTTAGATAAGTAAAAACTCATTTTATGGCCCGTAAGGGCAAAACCGTCAATTACCGGATTAAGCCTACGACTATGAGTTATGCTCAGCCTAAAATTAATTAAAAATCTTTAGAAATCCCAAAATAATATTTAAGATCAGTGGGTAAAAGATTTGATGTCAAAAAGTATGTTTAATTAGGCTTTACGCTAATTGCGCCATATTGTTAACATAAAGCCTTAATTTAGCGACATGAGCATAACTCTTAAGCTACAAGTCAAACTAATGTCAAATTTTGCATACAAGTCTATATATCAGTAATTAAGGATTCTACACTTTTACATTTTCATAAATCATGATTTAAGGCAATAAGGGCATAACGGTCCACGTATGAGCATTTAACGGAAACTTGCATATTAATTGGATAACTAGTGAACCAAGGTGTATGATCACAGAGGGTTGTTCTAACATGTATCCTAATCCAATTTAAGCTCTGTGGCATTTCTAAAATATGCCCAAACGGGTCAGAACTGAAAGTCAACCGAAAAGTCAAACTATGTGACTTTCGGTTCCGAACCGGGTCTAAACAGGAAATAGTCGGGTTGAACAGGTTTGAACATGTTATTACACTAATTACTAAGTTATAACAATAATCAAACAGGTTATATATGATCTAGATAGCTAATTATGCATAAAAGACATTTTAAGCATTATGTTGACTTTTTAAGTAAAGGTTTGACCCGACATTTGACCTGTTTAGGATGGTGATCAGGGGAAACCCTTTTGGGGTTTTATTACCCACATAAATACCATTCTAAAACTACTTTTAATTCGAGTTAAGACTGAGTCATTAGTGACTAATCTCGAAGTCAAACCGTAATTACGACGGTTTGACTTTTAGCTAATTAACTAAGCTAAACACAACCAAATAAGAACTAGTAGACTTACAATAGTCCAATGCACGAATTTTGATCAGAAGGGAGAGTTCCTATGCTCCAGGATGCTCCAAAGATCAAATGCAAGTGTGAAGATTGATGGTTGCACAATGTGGCTTTATATAACACTTGGATCCACCACAACTTCTTGACAACTAACTCTAGGACCATCCACAACCATTCAACACTTGTCCTAGTGCTCTAGGATAGTTTAGGGGTCGTTTATAACTGATAAAAACCGAACAAACAGGTCACAATCGTGAAATAACCTGCTGCAGAAGGTTTCTGTCGCTGGGCACCCCTAGCGCACCGTTACGCTACATCTGTAGCGGTGCGCTAGCCCGCTATAATGGGCCAGTTGACTTATCAGGGTAGCGCACCGTTACGCTACTCTTGTAGCGGTGCGCTAGCCCCTTCTGAGACAAAATTTGTTGTTGTTTGTTGAAGTTACGTAAAGGTAACCAATTATTCCGACTTTGGGTCCTATACCAACACTCCTGGACCTCCTAAAACGGTCTTGCACAGTATCAAACCCCACCATAATGATATGTTTGATTTAGATGCAATAGCAAGACCCGTATATCTCGGTTTACCATCCAATTTACTTGTGGGATCACATCATGCTTTTCAATTCTATTATTATCAAGAATTCTCTGCATTGAGGGTAATTAAAGATGGGTATAACATTTAATCGGGTCTTGGGATTTATACTTGAGGTCGTTCAGAGGTAACAATTTAACATGACGCCACTTTAATCCTACCGAAACATCTTTATTAAATCCGGGTTTTTCAACGCGTTTTGTCTTACATGACACGTGTCATTTTATTATTAAACCCGAAATTTTCGAGGTGTTACATATTAAATGATTCCATTCTGGCTGTATCTTTTTGTAATAGAAACCACAATGATGTAACACCTCGAAAATTCGTGTTCAATGAAATAACGACACGTGTCAGGAAAGACAAAACGCGTTGTAAACCCGGATTTAATAAAGATGTTTTGGCAGGATTTAAAAGTGGCGTCATGTAAATTTCTACCTCTGAACGACCTCATTTATAAATCCCAAGACCCAAGTATATGTATATTAAACATCTAATATATTTGTAAATCCAGAAATGTATTGTCAATAATTAAATTCATAGTGCTATAAACCTTATTGTTCGGCACTTTCAAAATGAATTCAAATGAAACAATTCATAATGGTAGGGTATGTTACTGTATAAGGCACTTCTTGGAGGTCCCTAACTGATAATTGAGGTCCCAATTACGGAATATGAGGTTGCCCTTTCGAATGCATGAAAGAACAAGCATTTTTGGCTGCTGAGGAAGCCTTGCGCACCGCAAGGATCCACCCTTACGGTGCGCAAGGGGTGTGCCAGCGACATAAAAGTTGCTGTTTGCTGTTTAAAAGCGATTTTGGAACTTTAAACGGTTTTCCTCATATCCCTTGGCCCCTAAACAACCCCTAAACATGTAGGACACCTGTGGGAATGTTGTGGTAAGTGCTAGACTTTGTTGTCAACACTTTGTGGTGATTGAATTCACTATAAAAGGGTCTTGAGTTGCAAACCATTCATCACACCATTTCCTTCAGCTTTCTGATCATTCCTGGAGCTCAAACCTTCTCTCAAGTGATCACCAATCAAGCTTAGGACCTCAGTAAGTGCTAATCCTTTCTTTAATAATGTTTAGTTAGTTATTTAGCTAAAAGTCAAACCATCGTAATTACGGTTTGACTTCGAGATTAATTAATAATGGCTAAGTCAAATCTCGAATTAAAAGTAGTTATAAGATGGTAATTATGTGGGTAATAAACCCTCAAAAGGGTTCCCCCTGATTACCACTCTAACCAGGTCAAAAGTCGGGTCAAACTTGCTAAGAAAAAGTCAACAGGATACTTAAATTACAATTTATGCATAATTAGCAATGTAGATCATATACAACCTGTTTGATCATTGTTATAACTTGGTAATAAGTGTAAGAACATGTCTAAACATGTTCAACCCGACAAATTCCTGTAAATACCCGGTTCGGAACCGAAAGTCACATAGTTTGACTTTCACTTTGACTTTCAGTTCTGACCCGTTAAGGCATGTTTTAGAAACGCCTCAGAGCTTTAATTGGACTAGGTTACATGTTAGAATAACCCTCTGTGATGTTACACCTTGGTTCATTAGTTATCCAATTAATATGCATGTTTCCGTTAATTGCTCATATGTTGACCGTTATGCCCTTATTACCTTAAAACGTGATTTTTGGAAATGTAAAAGAGTAGAAACTTTAATTACTGATATATAAACTTGTATACAAAGTTTGACATCAGTTTGAATTGTAAATTTAGAGTTATGCTCAATATCGCAAAATTAAAGCTTTATGTTAATAAAATGACGTAATTAGCGTATAGCCTAGTTAAACATACTTTTTGGTATCAAAATCTTTACCCACTGATGTAATATATTATTTTGGGAATTTTAAAGATTTTTAATTAATTTTAGGCTGAGCATAGCTCATAGTCGTAGGCTTAATCCGGTAAATGTCGGTTTTGCCCTTACGGGCCTTAAAATGAATTTTACATATCTAAACGACTCCAAACCTTTTGCTACTGATTAGATATGATAAATAAATTATTTTAAACCTCCTGGAAATATAAAAATATCATATTTCTAAATAGAACCCGGAAACGGCTTCTAATCGCCTAATTAAGCGTTTTTTTGCGCATAGTATGCACTAGAACTATTTTAAACATACTAAGGTTGATACCTACTGATATTTGAGGTAAATTATGATATTTTAACAGTAAGCAAAAGTTGATAAACTCAGACTTCAGTTTTGAGCTTTTCGGCTTATGTGAAATTACCAAAATACCCCTACGGGGCATAGTTTGGTTATAATTGATAAATTTCACATATACACTTTATCCTACTGATATAACTTAGCAAATTATGTATTTTTGCTGATTACATCAGACCTGTAACTCAGGTTGATACTTAAACTCTTTTATAAACTTTTAAATGACCAAACTACCCATACGGGGCCTAGTTTGTGTTTAAACACGTTTCGGGCATAATGAAAGACATCTTACTGATGTCACAACATATTTGAGGCATAATTAACTTAGGAAACCTGTATATAGCTCTCATGAATACCCGTCACGCTTATTACGCGTACGGTTCGGTTTATGTAACAAGTTTACATAAATTAGCCGAAACGGGTCAAACCTTAACGGTTTTATCTCAAAATCCAGAATGTGAATAATAAACCCATATTAAACAAGTCTTCAAACTTGTCGGGTCTAAATCACATTCTATCCGGTCTTCGCTTAATCGTGCGTACGAACCGTATCTTTGAAACTAGCCGGTCTAAGCTTAAGCTTAATTAAAGACCCGTTAGGATTCTAATAGGTTATTATAAAACCTTCGTTCCAGATTAGGAGGACCAGTAAAAGCTACTTGCAATTTTGCTTATTGTGAATTATACTTTGCTCAGGTAAATACTTTTAACTTATTTTCCCTATACGGGCTTGGGTTACGGTATATAGCATACCGCTTGATCGAGCATCAAAGCCTCCACCGTTGTGTGGGTAGTTGACTAATTTGATCGGCTCGTTTAAACAGTCTTGTTACTTAAAACCTTTGGGGGGTTAATGACCATGTCCCGGATATCCTTGGCATCATTTTACGAAATGGCCACGACTTAAGCGCGGGGTGTAGGCGTACACCCGGCAGTGCACAAAAGTATATTGTGGTGTGTCTATTGATCTTTAACCCGGACAAGATCCGGGCTACTGAACGTACAAGGAACATGTAATTCGTTCACAAGATTATAATATTAAATAATTCTCCCAAGTTAAATAAAATGTTTATGCCACGTGCATCCAAACCAATTTTCAATCATTTTCCAAAATGAGTCAGTTGATTGTATTTACCAGTGTAAACTGACGTATTTTCCCAAAAATATTAAATGCAGGTACTAAGCGAAATTGGCTGGGATTTCTCCTTAGCATCACTAGAAGTCTCGCAAGCTTAAGATGCCTGAAGTCTGTTGAACCATTAATATTATTTTTATTTCGATCCATCTGTGGATAAACTTCCGAATATTGTGACAGTTGATATTACAATATTAAATTCGGTTGTATCATATTTAAAAATTGTTTCCGCTGTGCATATTGATTATTGTGTTGTTTGACTATTATGTTGCCAACCACGTCACGATACTCCCCCACCGGGCCCACCGGTGACACGTGGAAAGTCGGGGTGTGACAGGTTGGTATCAGAGCCAACACTGAGTGAATTAAACACTAGCCTTTTGTGTTTAATCTCAGTTACACAATTGCACAATTCTAAACTTTCGAGTCTAGACATATAACATAGGACAAATTCCACTTTGTTTGTGTTGTCCTTTATTTTGCATATATTTTTGTTTTGTTATCTCATGCCATATTGACAGGATTAACAAAATGCCGCCAAGATTCTTCAGGAGAAGAGGAAGAGGCAAGGGGCCAATCCCTGCCCCCAATGATAATGAAGCTGGACCGTCAAATGCGCGAGCTCCGTCTACTACCGAGAGTGACGACCCTCGGCAGAACAGGAGGAACTTGTTTGAACCAGCCAGAAGATCGGTATCACACAGCTCTACACCTCCGGTCCAAAACCCTTACGGGCCACAACCGGAGTACGAGCCCAACAACCCGCAACCCTCATACATACCGTTACAGCGATCCGTATCGCATAACTCCTTCGGTGACCCCACACCTGTCTTCAGGGGCCGGTTTAACCCGGCCAACTACATACAAGAGCCAGTGGGTTTCAACCCATTGGGACCGGATGATCATTTCTCTGGCGATCACGCTGATGATATGGACGAGGATACGGACCCAGTCGAGCCTGCCAGTGGTACACCAAACCACCCGATAGAGATCTCTGACAGATCCTCTTTCTACGGATCACCCTATGTTGGCCCGGATAGCTTTCAAGCTATGTTTACCAGGCATGAGTGGTACTTCACACCTCCTCGCCATTCGCCGCCTCAGCAGCAGCAGCCGCAGCAACAGCAGGATCCCTCTGAGGATTCCAGATTCGTGGCAGTCACGCCACCGCCTCCACCGCCGCCAGTACAGCCGGCACCTCCGCAACCGCCAAGGCGAAGGAGAACCGGTGCGCGCATGTCGTCACGAGCAGGGGATTTCCATTTCAGTTCCCCACGTCAATCCAGTGGCAGCCACTATCCGCCACATCAGGAGGACCCGCAAATGGGTGGACCCTCCAACCCAGCTGTACCACAGCCACCGCCAATGGGTTTTGACAACCCAATTCCTGCATATACGGGTTCCATGGCGTATAACCCGTTTGAACCACCGACTCACCATAACTATGGTTACGCGGAGGCCGACCCTTACATGGTAGCGGCTAACTACAACACCCAAGGACCCTATGGAGATCCATGGGGAGTAGGGTACCCAACACATGGGTACCAGATACCTCCTAGGCCTATTATCCGGACGCAATCACAGCCGCCACGTTTTCTCCCCCAGAAAGGGAGGAAATCCTACAAAGGTTGGATGAAGTAGAGCGAGGCTTCCACCGTGACCGTAGGGAGAGACAGAGCTTCTTCCAAGGATTGGTAAGCTTGATCAAAGGGAAGAACAAGAAGGATCGTTGAATCCTTCCACTTGTATCAGTTGAGCCCCTGCGTGGGCCTGTATTTGCTGTATTTGTTTGAGCCCCTGCGTGGGTATGTATGTGTGTTTGTTTTGACCCCTGCGTGGGTCTATCTTCCGTTAACCCCTACGAGGGTATGATGTTTGCTTAAAGTCCCTGCGTGGACTAGTTTGTTTGTTTAAGGTCCCTGCGTGGACTATTATGTTTGTTTAAAGTCCCTGCGTGGACGAGCATGTTGATTGACCCCTGCGTGGGTAATTGTTTGTTGAAAAGACCCGTTTAGGGCAGCGTGTAATATTTTAATAAATAAATGGAATGTTTGTTTTATAAATTTCATGTTTGCCATTATGTGCATATATAAATTATAAATGAAATAAATAAATTAAAATCATTCCTTTTGAAATAATCTGCCTATGTAATTATTAATTAAGAATCTTAAAGAGTGAAACCTAGCCTTCGGGTCATTTTAAGACCAGGCCAAGATGGTAAGACCTGTTCAAAAGATTCAAATCTAAGTTAACATCTGAAAACATGTTAACACTCCTGGCAGACGTGATTCGTTAAAAATCACACGTCATTTTATATGTATAAGGATTCTTTAGAAGATTCCTAACCCAATTTAATGATCTCTGAATCAAGGGTTAAGCTCATCAATTAAGGTGATCATATTTTTACCATACGTTGGTAATACAATGCCTACGGGCCTTGCTCATTTCTATATGAGCCAAAAGACAGTGGTAGCAATGACTCCCTGTCAAATAAAGGTAAGGAACTAGATTCAAACCTTCATGCGTTGATTCTCTGAAATCATAGCTTATAATTTATAAACGTCCTTGTGACTAGGCCTATTATGCCAGTATACCTTAATGTTTTGATTCTCTGAAATCATAGATTAAATTAAAAGTGTCCATGTGACTAGGCCTTTTGTGCCACAAATAAAACTGTTAATGTTTTATAATTAGGATAAATTATAATAGAAATCCTAAATAAATATGATTTATAAATTAACCAAATATGGTCTTTGTTACCATGGTTAATGAATTGCCATAAAAGACAATTCCATAATAAAACTCCCAAATAAACTATTGTCCTTGTTTTCTGCAACAGTTCAATTAAAATGGCTAACTCGGACGAGGTTAATAGCCATCCAGTGGAGGTTAATAATGACGCCCGGATTAATCTAACGGGTGCTGAATTGAAAGCGATCATAGATGGCGCTGTTACACAGGCTTTGGAAAGGCAGTATGAAGAGTATAGTAGGACTCGTAGTAGGACCCTATCTACGCAGCCTTCAAAGCCACCGTCCAAGAAGGACGGCTCGAAGAAAGATGATGATCGACGCTCCTCG
>JARYGA010034818.1:0-33589 GCA_030545235.1 Helianthus tuberosus | reverse complement strand
CATTACTTAGAACCTCGTTAATATGGACACCCTTTGCCAACCTAAGTGGACGGGCCACGTTTTGCTAGTAGAAGCTTGGGTTGGCAATTTTGACAACCTTTAAAAGGGTTTGAATGATAAATAAATAAAACTTTAACTTTTGACTATCCCTTGTGTTGTTGATTTTATATTTGAATGTTGTTTCACATACATTTATTTGTCAATCTCCATTCTACAGTTTTAGAATTTATAAGTAGTTAGAAAAGATACCAAATGTATGTCAAAATCAATTTATGTTAGAATATTACGAAATATATGATGAAGGATCATCTATCCTGTTGTCAAAGGATAAGGGTGAGATTAATAAACCAAGAATAAAGCTAAGGTATATAAGGATCATACCAGAGAACCCCAGTTAGGATCCTATATCCTTAACACTTACTACTTTGCCAACAAAAGATAAGAACCAACAGAAAGTTAGGATCCTAGATCATTAATTGTTTAACTTTGGAAACCTGTAATAACACACCACTTGGGACTAAGCCAATCATCGTAGAAAGAAAGCATTAGTAACTGGGGACAAACGCAACAATCTGGGGACAAGCCCAATAAGCTGGGGACAAGCCCAAAAACTGGGGACAAGCCCAATAAGCTGGGAACAAGCCCAAAAACTGGGGACAAGCCCAATAATTCTTGTGTAAACTGGTGTCACACCCCAACCGATGGCAGAAACATCGGGGCGTGGTACTGAGCGAAACAGATTGTCCAGAAGTTTCCATAACAACTATGATTACCATTTATTTAAAGCATCACGTCCCATACCATGACATAAAAAGTAACATAATTATTACAGACAAGATCTAGTCAAATTGTTCTGTTCCGACAACTCAGATTTTCAAGTACAGACAATAGTTTATTTGTTTCTAGACCTCTTTCCTAGCCTCAATTTCACAGCAAGCCAAGCATATAAACATCTTAGGCACCTGCCACATACGTTAAAGTAAAATTCAATACACATAGTGTAAAGGTGAGCATACAAGTTTAATAGATATAATAGAGTTCGAAATCGTTTACGCATAACCAGCACGTACACAGAGTGAAATGAAGCACGTTAGTTATCGACATGAACCTATCGATACCAATGACTGCGGGTTGACTGCCCAAGGCAGTTCGCGATACACACTCACCACTGTGAGCCATGTAACTAATTGTCCTTAACAACCCCTGAGTGAACAGGTGCTGAGTCCAAACTAATAGTACTATCGTTGCTAAGGCAGGTAGACAGCATTCCATGTGTAAACATAACAAACAAGCATTCATTAAGTCACGTATAACATGCAGTAACGGTTAGCGTTAAAGTATTGAGTAGTGTGTTCGATGTGATTTAGAATAAGTAACGTATGTAACACCCAAAAGTGCGTAAAGCAAAAAGGGTTCGAGTATACTAACAGGGATGATGGATTGAAGGGAGCGCTTAGAGCGAGTTTAGCCTGAACAGTACGATAGTATAAACGATAAGCGGCACGTATAACGGTGTAGAGAACCAAGTGATGAACAACAGTCCAATCGGATGGCTATCCGATCGGGTGGCCAGTCGATCGGATGACAATCCGCTCGGATGGTCACCCGATCGGGTGGCCATTCGATAAGATCGTCATCTCATTTGGTGAGGATGTGTTTGTGTATGATGGTTTGACTTTTGAAGTTTTCGTTGTAGCATTTTAAAAATAGAGAAGTATCTCTATCCTTCAGGTCGGTCGATCGAATGGCGGTTCGATCTGACGGTGATCCGTTCGGTGAGACATTTCCTAGAGAATAAGTTCACAGCAGTGTTGTCATCCAACCAGATGGTCTACCGATCGGGTGACAATCCGCTAGAACTGGTAATGCATTGAACATGTTGAAAATTGTTAAGTGCGGAACCAAGGCACAATCCGATCGAGTAGTCGGTCGATCGGACGGCTACCCGATCGGACGGCAACCCGTCCGGACGACCTGATCGTTCTATTACTTGGTCTCGTTTGAAGTGTTTGTAGTTTGAATGAGACGTTATGATAGCTTGTTCAAACAATGGAAACCTCATATTGGCCCAAGTGACCTGTCCGAATAGGAATCACCCTAGTCCGACCAGTTCACGGTTCAAGACGGTTGTTCATGTTTAAACCCGAAATCACTATCCCTCGGACAAAATCCAGATCTAGAATTGATACATCACTAAGAACGAGTAGACGATCAGAACTAGCTCCGATTCCATCGGGTTTGAGTGCATTGAGTGTAAAAGAGTTGAAAGAAAGTTAGAAAAACCTTCTTTCAATCCTCTTCACTGTGAATATGTTCAGATCCATGCAAGATCTTTGTTTATTCATGTGGAAATCATTCAGATTCAAGTTGTTCTTGATGGATTGAAGCCAAAACATGAAGTTCTTAAGAACACCATGATGACATCATCCTACAACACCTCAAATCTAGTGAATTCACGGTTAAAAGTTAAGATTCAAGAGATAGGAAGGTGTAGGAGTGCGAGTAGATCAAGAAAGTACAAAGTTTAGGGTGAAAACTTACTAGATTTGAGAGAAATCGGGAGAAAAGTGCTTGAGTGCGGCTGGTTCGAGTGGAGAGTTGTCACCACCAAAAATGGCAACAAATGAGGTATTTATAGGGTTTCCCAAAGTGGAAAGGGCTGTCCGATCAGGTGGTGACCCGATCCGGTGGCAACTCGATCGGATGGCTGTCCGATCGGTCGGCCAATCGACCCGAGAGTTTGGCGCGATGACTTTTGTCGTTTCGATTCGCGTGTAGTGCGTTGCGATGCGATGCGATTCGAGTGAGCGATGCGATAGAGTTGCTTATCAAATTACTTTTAATCCCAACTACTATATCTAACATACAATCATCCTAAATATCTTACGTTTAGCATTTGCGATTCGATTGCGATAGCGTTGCGATTGTGTTTCGATTGATCACCACACCATACATAACATAAATAAACATACACAAGTAACACATAAATAGCACACACACGTATAACAACTTCAAACACATAATTCGAGTTGCAATTTCGATTCGATTAAGTCGATTAATACATGCGATAAGTATACGATAAAACCTCGATCATTAATAAGTACTCCACACAATACAGCTAAAGCAATAAAATAAATAGATTATCTACAAGTCAAAGAAGTCAAAACAGTCAAACTTGACTTTGACTTTGACTTTCGAAACACGGGGTGTTACAACTGGAGTATGGCCCAAACTGGCGACTATCCAAACTTAAGTGACATGAAAATACCAAAACCTTAGCAACGAATGTATGGTACGTCTACCATTATACTTAGGATCCTAAATACAGCCAATAATAATGAAATTGTCAGCCCCTAATGCGGGTACCGGTCCCATTGCCTTGAACTATACTAGGATAATCGTCCGCAACTGGCGAAGGTGTTGGAAACTGATTCGTAGAAGGTAATAGATACCTTAGATTGGGGATAAGCCCATAAACTGGGGATAAACCCAAAAACATTGGAGAGTTGGCCAACCACTTGATTCTTTGTCAGAAATGCATCTAATCCTGCAAAACTTAAAACTTGATGAAAAGGATAAAGGATTCTAATACTCTCTCCTTATAATCAAATGAATTAAAGAACTTGATGAAATACCTTTTCAGATGAACAACATTCCAAGCCCTTGGTAAGAGATCACCATCTATTGTTAGCAAATGATATGCCCCCTTTCCTGCCTCAGCTTCAATTAGATAGGGGCCTTCCCACTTTGGTGCTAGATTGCCATCAGCAGGATTCGTGGTATTTTGGAATGCCTTCCTCAACACCATGTCACCAACTTGAAATTTTCTGATCCTGACATTCTTGTTGTAGGCTCCAGCCATTCTTTGTTGATAGCTAGCCAATCTTATCCTTGCTAAATCCCTGAGTTCTTCTATGGTATCCAAATCTTGAATCAAGTTTTTAGCATTTCCTTCAGGATCACGAATGCTTGTTCTTGCAGTAGGGACTACCATCTCTATAGGGATCACTGATACAACTCCAAAGACCAAAGAAAATGGAGTTTGACCAGTAGCATTTTTGGTAGTTTTTCTATCAGCCCATAACACATAAGGTAGCTCTTCTGCCCATTTCCATTTCTTGGATCCAAGCTTCTTCTTCAAGTTGTTGATGATGATCTTGTTGGATGATTCTGCTTGACCATTAGCTTGTGGGCGGACTGGTGTTGATTTTATCATCCTAATCCCCCAGCTGTCACAAAAGTTAGTAGTTCGGCTCCCAATGAATTGGGATCCATTATCACAAACAATTTCAGAAGGTATACCAAATATAGTAATGATGTTTCTTTTGATAAAGGATATAACTTCTTTCTCCCTAACTTGTGCAAAGGCTTCAGCTTCTATCCACTTGGAGAAGTAATCAGTCATGGCCAACATAAATACTTTCCCTCCTGGTGCCTTAGGAAGTTTGCCAACTATGTCGATTCCCTATCCCATGAATGGCCAGGAAGAGGATATAGGATGCAGAAGCTCTGCTTGTTGATGAAGGATATTGCTATGTCTTTGGCAAGCATCACATTTCTTTGCATATTCCACAGCATCCTTCTTCATTGTGGGCCAATAATATCCTGTTCTAAGGATCCTTGAGAATAGTGCTCTGCCCCTAGTGTAGTTTCCACAATCTCCTTCATGAAAATCCTTCAGAACTTCTTGAATTTCTGGATCCTCAATGCACCTTAGATATGGACCTGCAAGAGATTGCTTATATAAGATGTTATTCAATAATGTAAATTGAGATACATTGACTTTGAAAGCTCTAGGATTTTCTCCAGCAGGAATCTCTCCATGTTGTATATATCTCAGGATTGGAAGGATCCAGGATCCTGAATTTGATTGTGAACCATCACTAGGTACAATCGCAGAATCCTCCACTATCTCCATGGCTATGTATCCTCAATAGTAGGGGTTAAGATGTGGATAATGGGTATCTTAATATCCTCTAGAATCTTCAAAGATGATCCAAGGTTAGCTAAGGCATCAGCTTCTTCATTTTCTTCCCTGGATACCTGTGTCAAACTAAAAGAAGCAAAAGAATCTGCCAATTTCTTGATATCTTTAGATATTTGATTAGCCTTTCACCTTTGACAGCGTAAGAACCATTATAGTGGTTAGTAATTAACAAAGAATCTACATGTACCTCAAGATACCTGATCCTCATATGCTTGGCAATTTGCAAACCTGCTATTAAGGCCTCATATTCAGCCTCATTATTGGTAGTTTGAAATTCTCAAGCAATTGATTGGGGTATAATGTCCCCCTGTGGCGATTTTAGTAGTTTGCCTAGTCCAGTTCCCTTGATATTTGAAGCTCCATCTGTGAAGAGTATCCAAGGATCCTTAGTCTCTTCAAGTTGTTGAACTTCCAATTCAGCTTCCCTTTGTAGATCACTACTGAAATCAGCCACAAAGTCAGCTAAGGCTTGGGATTTAATGGCAGTTCTTGGTTCATATTTAATGTCATATGCACTAAGCTTGACTGCCCATTTTGCCATCCTCCCTGACATTTCAGGTTTCCTGAGTACATTCTTGATAGGAAAGTTAGTTTTCACAATAATTGGATGAGTTTCAAGATAATGACGTAATTTAGTAGATGCCATGATTAAAACAAGAATAAGTTTCTCTAAATGAGAATACCTGGACTCAGCATCAAGTAGACTTTTACTTACATAGTATACCGGATGTTGAGAACCTTCATGATCCTTAACAAGGACCACACTTACTGCCTTAGTAGAAACAACTAGGTATAAGGATAATGTTTCCCCATTTTGTAGTTTCATTAAAGCTGGAGCTGAGGATAAGTAATCCTTGAGGGCCTTGAGGGCATTTTCATGCTTTTCAGTCCATTCAAACTTCTTATTCTTTCTCAGGATGTCATAGAACTCTTTGCATTTCTCTGATGACTTTGAGATAAATCTGTTCAAGGCTGCAATTCTTCCTGTCAAGCTTTGCACATCCTTAGCATTGGCAGGAGGCTTGATGTTCACAATGGCCTTGATTTATTCTGGACTTGCCTCTATCCCCCTCTTTGTTACCATGTAACCTAAGAATTTACCAGCTTTTACTCCAAAGTGGCATTTGGAAGGATTCAATTTCATGTTGTATCTATCAAGGATATCAAATGCTTCTTCCAAATCCTTAAGGTGATCCTCAGCTCTTTTGGATTTAACCACCATGTCATCTATATAGACTTCCATTGTGTGTCCAATCTGTTCTTTAAACATCATATTTACTAGTTTTGGTATGTAGCACCTGCATTTCTTAGTCCAAAGGGCATAGCAATATAACAATAGATACTAGTAGGGGTCATAAAAGCTGTATCCTCTTGATCAGATGGTTCCATCTGAATTTGTTGGAACCCAGATGAAGCATCCATAAAAGTTAACAACTCATGACCCCCTGTAGCATCCACCATGGAGTCAATGTGGGGTTGAGGGAAAGGATCATTGGGACATGCTTTGTTTAAATCAATAAAGTCAACGCATACCCTCCACTTTCCATTCTTTTTCTGAACAACAACCACATTGGCTAACCATCTTGGATACTTTACTTCTCTAATCATACCTGCCTTGAGAAATTTGTCTACCTCTTCTTGGATAATGGCATTTCTTTCAGGTGCAAACTTCCTCCTTTTTGATGGATTGGCTTGAAGGACCTGTCAATACCAAGTTTGTGAGTAATTACATCTTTAGAAATACCTGTCATGTCTTCATGTTTCCAAGCAAAGGTAGTTTTTATTCTTTTCAGGAAGGATATAAATCCTGTTCGATACTGTCAAGGATCCCGGATCCTATAAAAATTTGGGATTCAGGATCTTCCGGGTTCAGCAGAATATCCTTCACATCTTGTTCTCTTGCCTCCATGACATCTCTTGGAGGGTACTTTAATTGCTATGCCTCCCTAGGCTTTGAGGCTGGCTTCATTGATGATGTGTAGCAATTCTTGGCTTCTTGCTGATCACTTTCAATCTTCACCACACCCCATGGAGTAGGGAGCTTCACACACTGATGATATGTTGAAGGGACTGCTTTCATATCATGTATCCATGGCCTGCCAGGGAAAACATTACAACAAGATAAGCAATCTATGACACAAAACTGCTGAATAGAATTTACTCCCTTTATATAAATAGGAAGTTTGATGTCCCCCAATGTATTCTTGGTCTCTCCACTGAATCCCACAAGGACAGATGATCTTGGAACGATATCGGATTCAGGGATGTTCATTCTTTTGAGGACATCTAGTTGGATAATGTTCACTGAGCTTCCCCCATCAATTAAAATCCTGCGAACAAAATGGTTAGAGATAAATAGTGTAATAACTAAACCATCGTGATGAGGATCCTGTATATCCACACGGTCATCCTCATCAAAGGATATGACTTTTTCCTGTGTAAGGATGGAAGTTCGAATAGGTCTATCCCCATTCTCCATTTTTGTCTCTTTTGTATGCCTCTTAGGTGCTGAGAATGAAGTGCCACATATGTCAGATCCACCGGAGATGAAATTAATAATTTGAGCATCGGCTGGTGGAGCAGGAGCTCTTTCAGGAACTTTCTCAGGATCATGGATCCTTGATTTCTTCTTTCCGAATAACTCCTTCAAGTATCCTTTACTTAAAAGGTAACCAATCTCCTTCCTCAGTGCTATGCATTCATCTGTGAGATGACCAAAGTCTTCATGATAAGCACACCACTTTGATTTGTCTTTGGTAGCAGCTGGCTTGTCACTCTTTCTCGGCCATCTAGCTTTATCACCTAAATTCTGCATAGCAAGGATTAGTTCACTATCATCAACAGCAAAACAATACTCATAAATAGGAGGATAATCTTCATCATCTTCCTCTTGTTCCACAGCATGCACATTCTGATTGTCAGACTTATTGTATGACTTGGATTTGTTATTTCTGAAATAGGATCCTTGCTTTTCTTGCTTTGAGGATCCTTACAGTCTCTCCTGGATCCTTTTGTCATCCTCTAAACGGATGAACCTAAGGGCCCTGTTTCTTACCTTATCAAGGTTCCTGCAAGGTGTCATAACAAGATCATCATAGATGTCACACCCCAACCGATGGCGGAAACATCAGAGTGAGACGAAAACTAGATTGCAAGAGACTTCATAACATTATTTGTGACAAGTATTTAAATAATAAATTTCCATTTCATTTCTAAGAGTCAATTACAAAGATTTAAAACAATTACAATATGAATGATGAAATACAATATGATGTGCGTGTAGTGTGATATATTTTTATGTATATTTTAAGCCCTTTTTAACACTTTAGTCAAGTTTTAAATTTATAAAACACGATAATCTACTAACACTAGACACACATATGGCAAGTGCACCCATCGTGAGCGTAGTATAGCGTTGGTAAGATACCAAGTTCGTCCAAGGACACAAGAGCTTTTAGTACCAGTTTATCCTCAATGTCTAATCAAATCAAAAATTTAGAAAAGGTTTTAAACATGAAAATAAAAAACTAAAAATGCTGAAAATAAAAATAAAATAAAAACAGATAGACAAGATGAATCACTTGGATCCGACTCGCCTTTAGTGTAACCTTTGATGATTTCCGCACTTTTGCACTTTTTAAGAGATTATCTTAGTTATAGTAGTAGGCCCCTCTTTTGAAGGTGACGTTACCCTCAACCCAGTAGTTTGAGTCAGCAAGGATACAATCCTAAAGGGTTGGAATATTGGAAGATAATTAATTAAGTTATTAATGCGAAATGTGGTAGGCCCCTCTTTTGAAGGTGACGTTACCCTCGGCTAAGTGGTTTGAGTCAGCAGGGATACAATCCCAAGTAGCCGGGTTAATGTATTAATAGTAGTTTACATATAAGGGGATCAAGCCATTCGCACCCCCGCCATCCAATACCAGTGGGTATTGAAGGAGGTCCTAGTAAGCTTGACCCAGGTCCTTGTAGGATCTATACACTGAACAAGGCAAGAACCTTACCAAACCATTCCCTTAACCCCCGACCAGGTAGCCAACATATCTCTATATAGACCGTAGAGATATGAATGGTGTAAATCTTTTATTTTATATAGACAGTAAAATAATGCCAAGACACCAAGGACAAATGATAAGGAAGTTTCACCTTCAAAATAAGAAACTAGTTATTAAAGTCATTAATACAAAACCAAATAAAAAGTGCGAAAAGATTAAAAATTAAAAGTATTACACTAAATGTTTGTCTTCACCATGTGATGTAAGAGACTTAGGAAAACATGGCCTTTGATTGTCAAGAACTCTTACTATCAATCTTGGATCCTGAGACTACTACACACACTCTAGATGGATGATGGATGATGGTGGTGGATGTGGGTGTTGTGATGGTGGTGGAGTGTGGGTGAAGTGGTAGAGATGTTGTTTTCCAAGGGATGCCTTTGAAGTGAACCAAGCACCTCTATTTATAACCTACACAGAAGCCCGGACACGGCCCCGTGTCCGCTGGGCACGGCCCCGTGTCCATCCTTATTCTCTTTCTTCATTAATTGCAATTTGTCTGCATTAGCTCCACACGCCCCCGTGTCCGCTGGGCATGGCCCCGTGTGTAGAAGCGTATCTGTACTATCAAGATTTGCTTGGATTCTGTGAATCTTAGCGTTGACCACGGCCCGTGTTGATCTGGGCACGCCCCCCGTGTTGGGAATAGAAGCTTCTATAGCTTTGTCCTTTCTGCAGAAAACTGGCCACGCCCCCGTGTCCGCTGGGCACAGGGCCGTGGTCAGCCTTCTGTTGTCTTGTTTTTGCTTGGGAAGATGCTGTCGAGGGGTCGGGCATGCCACGTTTATTCCTTTCCTTGTATTTATATTAAATTTTGCTGTATATTTGTTCCTTTTGTTCATTTACGCTCATTTAGTCCTGAAAATACAAAAGGAAGACAAAAGCACCCTTTTTCCAACATTAGTACTAAAAAGGGTTAGTTTTATGCCTCATTTGATGTAATTTATATGTTGCATTTTACACACATCACAATACATTAAGAATACAACTTTAAAGTGTGTATCTAAGCATCCTACTATGTTCCATGCATCATCAACATCATCTCATGCAACATGTTTTAAAAGCGTAGTTCAATACAAAAAGTATTGGCGAGCATACAAGTTTGGTGCGTAGTATATAAGTATAAAAATAATAAGGAACAATCCATATAGCAAACCTAGTTATCAAGATTAACATATAAACTGGCATGCGATTTACAAGTCAACCCTCTGTTTACGCAAGTATGAATGAATAAACCTAACATGACCTCTCGTTCACGGGCAGTGCGTTACTCCTATAGCGCTATACATGTTAAGTGGAGGCTCGTACGAAGCTAATGACAAGTTCATCATATAAGAATCACCCAGAAAACATGAATCAAGCATAACAAATAGTAAGCATGTATTGGATTGTTGTTTAAGTATTTGAATAAGAATATGTGGGTTAAGTGCGTTTGTATATAAAAAACATGTTACACCCAAAAGTGTGAAAACGGTAAAATGGGTCAAGTATACTCACAAAATTGCTAAGTCTTCCTATTATCCAAGCATTGACGAGTGCAAGAGATTGGGAGGACGAATGTATAAGGGTTAAAGTTCAAGTTATGTTTAGAGTCGAGATTCGGAATTTAAAACATAAGAATATAAACATATGAAAGTAATCATCTTTTAACACATAATACTTGTTTGACACTATGGAACCCCAAGGGTTAGAATGTTTTCATGGCTAGAATACCCATTAGAATCATAACAAGTTATTAGGTCTTAGATGATGCAATCTAATACTTTGACGGATGAACACGAATTCATCATCAAAGGTTCGAATATAGATTATGTATATCAATAATTCCAATAGTTCAAGCATGAGGTAGGAGGATGAATCCTCCATTTAGGAACCTCTTTCGTGTCATAGAAATCATGTAGGAGATAGGAAGAAAAGTCTTCCATTTAGGCACCTCTAAGTGTTCACCACTACACTTGATGTTATGAACATTCAAGGAGGGTCATGAACTTACAAGTAATACAAGAATATGAACCACTAATCTATGAGAAATCATCAAGCAATGTGTATATTTTTGTGTTGGATAACCCAAGTTAATCCTAAATCACACATTCATCAAGCTTTGAGCTTGAACATCACTTGTGGGTTAAACCCTTGAACAAAACGGAAAGTTTGTGAGGTTTATACCTCTGATTTTGAATGTCTCCAACCTTGTTTTTAAGCCTAACTATTAAGCCTAACTAACCATAGATGTGGTTATAAGCATAAGGACATAGGTTTGAGATGAGTTTCCTCAAGTTTACACAAGTTTAACAAAGATTAAATGAAAACAGAAATAAACAGCCCACTTTGGAGCCCTTTTGGTGATGTTCCGACTCTAGTTTTCTAGGGAAAACCTATGGAGACGTTGCTAGGGTTAATCCAAGCATGTAGGAAAAAGAATCGAGTGAAACGGACAAGAAATAAAGAAGTTATGCTAGTTTTTGTAACTTGGAATGAATCTAAGTTTGCTTCTGATTTGCAGCTGGAAATGGAGTGATTTGAGAGTGAATTTGTGGGTTTGTAAAGTGAAAAATGTGTGGAAGAGGTGTGGGTTTTATAGGGGAGTGTTGGGTGGTTGGTAGTTGGCTATTAAATGTGAAAAACAAGTTTAAAAATAAAAAAGAACCTCAAAAACCCGCTAAAACTCGTGCTGGAAAGGCCCCTGATCACGGCTGCTAATTTGGGCCGTCGCGGGCCGCGATGAAATGGGCCTGATCTGCCGCGGGCCGCCAGGGATTCTATTTCAGCGAGTTGTGAAATGAACTAAGAGCTGGATTCATCTCGATGTGAAGACCTAGACCAGTCGGTTTGTGCGCGCGTGTGTGTGATGATGTCGACCCGGGTTCGAGTCCCGTGGTCTGCATCTTTTTATTTCCTTTTTTTTGTTGGTTTAAAACACTAACTTTCCACAATTACATAAACAGTCCCTGGTCTTTAACTGCACAAATGGTCCCCATGGTTTTACTAACTAACTAAGTTATATAATCCTTTAACCAATTAGTTTATTTAAGTAATTGATTAAGTAACTTAACTTGGTTTACTAACTAGGTTGTTTTTCTAACTTTAAAATCTAACGGGACTGACTAGATTGTTATAGAAATAAAATTTTTAAATAACAAAATTAATTAATTTGAATAATGACCAACTTTATAACGAATAAAAATCTTTAAACGATTTTTCATTTCACGAAGCTTTCGAGTCTCATTATTTTAAGAGTTCTAACTAGTTTAACAAGTATCAAGTGTCGATAAATATAGAATCAAGAATCCTTGAATAATACTTCGTTCAAACGAGAAATTCATTGTGATTCAAGTCTCAGATTCTACAAAGGTTACATCGAAACGACGATTATAAGAACGCAAGGTTTCCAAGAATAGGATTATAAACAAAGGTTTCCAAATATAGAAGGTACGAAATAACTGGGCGTTACAATAGAATTGTGAATCCTTAAGTAAACCCATTTTAAAAGCTTCATCAGCTGTAGCAATATCTAAGTTAGGAATTTCTAAGGATTCTCTACTAAACTTAGTTATGTAATCCTTTAATGATTCATTATGGCCTTGGGTTACCCTATATAAATCACTAGTTAACCGTTCAAACCTTCTACTACATGAAAATTTACTATTGAACAAGTTATCCAGATTAGAAAATGAAGTAATAGAGTAAGGAGGAAGACTTAACAGCCATTTCAGAGCTGATCCTGTTAATGTGGATCCAAAACCCTTGCAAAGACATGCTTCCTTTAACCTTTCTGGAATGGGATTGATTTCCATTCTTTCCCGGTATTGGGCTACATGCTCTTCTGGATCGGTTGTACCATCATAGAGCTTCATATTTGGTGTTTAAAACCTCTTTGGTATCTCCGCATTACATATAGGTGGCGCAAAGCGAGACACCTTATGACTCCTATCTGGAATCTCAGGAATTGGTTTAACCACTGCTGGGACACTGGATATCATATCCTTGAGTTTTTGCAACTCCCTTGCCATAGCCTGGTTGATCCCTGGTTCCTCCACAAAACCATGGTTAGTATTGTAAGATGTATTGAAAGTGTTACCTCCTGACTAGTTCAAGGTTGGGATTCCAGATGTGAATCCAAACTGATATGGTTCAGGTATAATCGTGGGACCAGATGAAGCAACAGTCTGCATGGGAATGAAGTCTCCCACATGAATCTCAGAACTTCTGGGTTGTTGGCTCCCTAAGGATCCTTGATCCTGAAAGATGTTGGATCCAGTGTACATCGGAGCTGAAGGTCTTGGAGGATACTCCATGGATCTTTGAACTTGCGATGAGGATCCTTGAACCTGTGATGAGGATCCTTGATGCTGAGGGTAGGATCCTTGAATTGATAGCGTCCCCATGTATCCTCCCGAACTATAGAATGATCCTTGATGCTGAAGAGAGGATCCTTGAGGCTGAAGGGAGGATCCTGAAGGCTGGAAGTAGGATCCTTGAGCTTGGGTCAAAGCTGATGATCCGTATTGCATACTTGATGATCCTCCATAATACTGGACACCTGATGTCTTGGAATGCTAAACGGTTGTTGCTAGAGTGGTGAAGTCCAATGATATGGGCACCAATGGAGAGTGATCCTCCGCTGATTTCTTCAATTTCTTGATTTCATCAATCTCACGAAGGATCCTGCCATTAGTTTTATCTTGCTGTTGCATGTAGTCTTTCATCTGCAAAATCAAAGAATAAAGATCATTGTTAGTAGGAGCAGAAGAAACAGCAGTAGTTGCTTTTGTGAAAACGGGGGTTGTCTTCTTAGCAACATTCTCAGCATTCTTCTAGGATCCAGAAGAAACAGGAGGCAAAGGTGGAATGCCCTGTGATGAGGTGATCGTTGACATGGAGCTCGAAGTGTCTTTCCCTTGAGAAGCCATGTGGTTGAAGGCAATGAACAGAAATGATTGAACTAAACGAAATTTTCAGAATTGAAGCACCAATTGCCCCACGGTGGGCGCGCCAAACTGTTTTGGTCAAAAATCACACAAGGATAATGTAACCAAATCTGATTTTTGTGTGGTTAGATGCTTGGTTAATTGAACAAAAGTGTAAGCAAGAAATGAATGAAAATGGTGATGAACACAAGGATTTATACGAGGAAAAAGCCCTTGATCAATGAATGATCTCCGGCATAAAAAACCTCGGATAGTGAAAACTATCACTATCAACTATATTAAGCAATAAAGGTTACAACTTTGGATGATAACAAGCTTGATACAACGATTTCTAGAGTGTTTATGTCTGTATTCGCCAACTTGTTTCAGAGAGCTCGAATGTCTGTCAATGTGTGTGACTATGTTTCTAATAATAGCTTGTTATCCCCTTAAAAATTAGAAAATATCTAACTAACTAACTATCCGAATTTTGTGCTTGCTACCCACGATCACCACAACGGTCATGAAGCTCTTGCACATGCAACAATAAGGAGCATATTCCCCTAGAATCTCGGTTAGAACAAGTCTCCTTCGAAATACACCTGCAAAACAAGCTAAAGGATGATGAAAACAATTGTTAGTTTTAGAATATCAAAGAGGATCCTGGATCCTTAGACTTTCGGCACCATTTCCTGAGGATCCATGATCCAGGCCAAACTTAGGATACATGATCCACAATTGCTAAAATTCTATCCCTAACAGTTATATGTGTCCTTTTTGCGATGAGTACAAGGAAACGATAGAGCACTTATTTACTGCTTGCTCGGTGACTTATGGGGTTTGGTCCGAATTCAGTGTGTTGTGCAACATTCCCCCAATTTTTTATTTTGATTTCAAAGACATTTTGGAGATTCATAATTACTCTTAATTGGGTAATAAAGCGAAGAAGATCATATACGGTTTAGTTATTATCTCTTGTTGGTATATTTGGAAAGGAAGGAATGAGCTGATATTCAAACAGATTAATCGAAGCCCGCAAGATATTATAGGGCAGATTAAATCGAGGGGTTTCAGTTGGGTTAAAAATAGAACTTCATGTAATTATATTAGTTGGGCGGAATAGTGTAAATACCCGTTGTATATGTTGTAATTATTTGCCCTTTGCCCGTTTGGGTCGAAGGTGTTGTTTTGTTTGGCCTTTTACCCGGTTGAGTCGGAGGCGAGTTTTAATGAAGTTTTCTTTAAAAAAAAAACTTATCATACATCAAAAAGGTATCATTCAAAAAAGATATGGGAATTTAATAGAATATACTACCTCTTTGTGATCATTTTTCTTAAAACACAAAATACTATAACTTTTACTCATAATTTTTTCTTTTTTCAAAAAACATGGGAATATGTTAAAAGTAACTAGGGCTGTAAACGAATTAAATGATTATCGAACCGTTCGTAAACCATTTGATGGGATTTCGTTTACGTTCGTCCGTTTAATAAATGAACAAGAATTTTTTCGATTAGTTAAATGAACGAACATGTTCAATTATGTTCGTAAACATTCGGTAATGTGTTATGAACATTCGTTCATGTTGTTCATGAAAGATTTTTGAATATTTATTTATTTTATCTTAACATTTTATATTCTTTAATTTATTACCATAACAATTAAAATGGGAAACCATATTCCTACATTGTTTTTGCACCATTTTCATTTCCTTCCTCGTTATTTACATCGATGAATACATCGACCTCCATTCAACTATCAGGATTTCAAGTTTCTCCCACCGCTATCCATTTCTAGCCTCTAGCCTCTACCATTTCGCTGATTTTATTTGTATAAATCTTAGTTTAGTAACATTGAGCACACTTAAGTGCGTTAATTTAATAACTTTGAAACACAATTATCTAGTTCTAAATTTTATAAAAATGATTTTTATTTTAACTAAATACACACAACGGGCAGAGAACTCATCGCTTATGGTATAATTTAGATAAGAAACCAAGTATTGTCTAAGGATACGCTTCCGATACTCAACTGTTTGTTACTATATTGACCATCCTTATTTATAGATAATTTAGTAAACTAAACTAGTAATATATGAACTCTTCGAAAAGTACTTCTGAATTAATATAGATTACTTATAAAATGAGGAAAACAATGAAAATTTTTATTTTATCTTTTATAAAAGTTGGAAGCGGGCTCCTGTTAAGGTTATCGACATTCACTCAATCTTGCCACAACATATCGACAGACGGGTTTGGAAATACTTCCATAATGAACCATCACTAGCCTCTAGACTAGTAAACAATATGCCACAACAAGATTGGTTTAAGGTCATCTTAGTTTTATTATCTATTTATAACTAAATTAGCTTGTGCTTTGTATTTAAAGCTCGCAAAATGGATCACAATTAGGATCTTGTTAATTACCGGAGCGATTTAGTCATCAAATTCATTAAGTTACTAAGTAAACAAAGTAGGTTCCATTTTACTGATCTCTTCTACCTTGTCAAATTACCCTATTCCCTTATTAATTTATCTATTGAACTTTACCCCTTCAATCGGATATGGTGCATTATCAGAAGCCTTCCCTACGGATCTCGATGTAATATCAGAAGCCTTTTATTACCCTAAGATCTGGTTTGATACCATAAGCTTGTCATCCGAATTTGGTTCAATACCAAAAAACTATAGTAAGATCTTGGTCGAATGCAAGAAACTTACACTGGATCTGATTAAGGGTACCAGAAGCCATACGCACACCTAGTCAAGACGATTTATGTTAGATTAATTTGGTTAAATTTAGTTATTAAGTTAATTTAGTTTGAAAGAGGTCATGTAATCCTGTCACAAAAGATAATAAACCAAAAATTCGTAAAAGATAAACACATTAAATAAAATAAAATACTATATTAATAAGATTAACTAATATAAGAGTATGAAAAGACATAGAGATTACAATCATATGAAGATCTTAACACTTTCACCAATGGCGATTATCACTTTTCCATGATCTTCAAGCTCTAGCTCAAGTGTAAATGTGTGTGTAACAAGTGTCTCTCAACTCCCATTTATTAAATATATTTAGTGAACTAATCTACTGATGCCTTATTCTTAACATGGATGATCAGAGATAGAATGTTGGAGTTCTAAGTTCAGAGAAGTTTCGGTCGGCAGGAAGGCCTTCCCTATGGATCGACCTCTCATCTTCCAAGCAAAGGGTGCTTAGGAAGCAGCATGATCAAGGCATAATTGGACATTGATGAACCAAGATCCGATCATCCACACTTTTCCAAAGAATTAGAGCCTTCAAGGAAGCGAGAACATGGCTAAGAAGGCACACGTCAATCAACCTTGGGGCTGTAGTAAACTAGGGAACAAGAGAGCAAAGAAAGGCATGCTTGAAATGAGGAGACAAGACCTCTATTTATAGGCCAGCATGAAGCAGGTGGGCATGGGCATGCTAGGGGTGGCACGGCCGTGCACCGTCCTTGTGTTCGTAGAATCTTCTAGAAGTTGTCCTGTATCTTCCGAGGGCGTGCCTACACATGCATGATGAGGTGTCTCGACAGATCTCACAGCAGGTATACTTCTGGTCTCTCTATTTTTTCTTGTCTATTTTGCTACTTTTCCAAAAGGCGGGCTGAGGCGATATGCACGGTCGTGCACCTTAGTGTGCATGGGGGTGCATTATGGGAAACTTCGTTTTTTTCATCCGGTTTTCGTCATTTTCTGCTTCTTTTTAGTTTTAGACCTTTAAATCCTACAAAACTTAAAAATGAATGATTTAGGTAGTGTTTCCTCAATAAATCTTCTCAAAAGTACTTATAAATAGGGGTAAATATACATAATAAATCTGTATAACTGATGGCACATCAAACAGAAAAACCCGTTCGATAAGTGTTCATGAAGCGTTCCTAAACACATTATTTTCTCACAGAACAAACATGAACAGGGCCTTTGTCAACTATATCAAGTAAAATTGAAGATTTGAAGTGTTTACCATTGACGACCGGTGAATCCATCACCATTTCAAGGTGGAGTTTGGCGTGGTGGATGGTGCGGTGGTCCGATGGTGTGGTGGAGCCATTCTGTGTGTTTATTAGATGGTGCGGTGGAGCAATGGTGGTCGGATGGTGTTGTGGAACAGTGGTAGGAGATGATCGTGGCGGAGCGGTGGTGGGAGATGGTGGTGAGATTGAGTTGAAGGAAATGTGGAAAGTAGGGGGAGGCATTGTGTGAGCGGTTTTTTTGTTTTTTTGGGGATGGGGGGTTGGGGTTTTTTAAAATGGGAAATGACCTAAATACCCCTCCACTGTTAAATTGTTAAACAAAATATGCTTCCACCTTTAAAGGCAGGGGTACAGATCATGATACTCTGAAAACAGGAGGGGGGGAAAATACAAAACAAAACTTCGAGGGAGGGGGGGGGATCTTGCTCACACCACCAAACCACATGGAGGCAAATTGCACTTTACTCTACTTTTTAAATAACAATAACAATAGCAATAGCAATAGCAATAGCAATAGCAATAGCAATAGCAATAGCAATAGCAATAGCAATAGCAATAGCAATAGCAATAGCAATAGCAATAGCAATAGCAATAGCAATAGCAATAGCAATAGCAATAGCAATAGCAATAGCAATAGCAATAGCAATAGCAATAACAATAACAATAACAATAATAATAATAATTGTCGAGTCCTCCAGTTACCGGTGACATGTAAAGAATCTCGCTGTTGTTGCAATGCCCCTGTTTCCGTTTCCTACAAGAAAGAAAACCGTTAGCCTTCTCACTGAGGGCCCCGGGAGGGGGATCCGTGACCAAGCTCCGGCTTGAGAATAAGTAAACTTGCCGGAGAAAAATGAGAAGCCTATTCTGACGAGTATGATCGCCGGAATATTCTCCTTGGTGTGGATTCTTGTAAGTGAGTTATTATGTCGGAATAAACGAGAGTATGTGATGGTCGGAATAGATGAGGCTGTAGAGGATTTAGTGAGAGTTTTCTTGTCCCTTAAGGGTCGTTCCTTACCTTCCTTATATAAAGGAGATCACTTATCTCCCTTGAAAATGATGCCTGGACGATCTAACGACATTCTGCTGCCTTTGGGGGACTCAGACACGTGTCTGAGCCCCAACGGTGGGATCAGGGACTTCAATTAATGAGGCCAGCTCAATTGTACCTTGTTTCCGACGAGCTCTTTTCCCTTATCAATCAGGCATTTAATCCCTTGCAGCATCCTTGGATCCCTTTTCTCTGTTTCCCGCTCATTTCAAGTGTATAAAACTTTTATCAGGAGAAGATGTAAGCCTTGGGCTTAGCTATTAGGCCCAGACGATAAGAGCCTAAGACGGGTTATGTTGGGGTACCAACTGGCCCGTCGTCAAGTCATCTCTAGTACCTGGTTATGAGACTCGAGTCTCATGATCCGGGGCTGTATCGTAATTTTTTTGTGATGTTGGTCCTTTTGGGCTACGAGTGTGGGCCCAACTGTCCTTAATGATTACACGCCTCCCCCGTTTTCCGAGAACCATTGTGTATCAAAGATCAATGGCTAGGGATAGCCCTCAGGGTGCACGTGTTTAGATCGGTTTTTAATTTTGAAATATGGTGATGTGACGGTTTCCTCCCTGTGTCAGTTATTTTTTAAAAACCCCCATTGCCTCTTCTTTTTCCTCTAACTTCTATCATACTTCTTCATAATTTTCTCTCCACATTCCATCACCATTTTCCGATCACCCTTCTAGTCTGCGATGAGCCGTACCGGCCGTTCTTCGATCCGTTCTGTCTTGACGGCGAAGGACCTTGAAGTTTTTGTCGACACTTACAAGATCCCAGAGCACTTTTCTCCAACTCTGCCTGGGACGGATGATCCGCCAGAGTGTTCTCTGGACATGATCGTTATCTATACCTTGTCATTTTTTTCCTGTGGTGTCTGTTACCCTTTGTCGGCTTTCAAGGTAAACCTTCTGAGGCATTTTGGTGTTCACTTCTCACAATTACATCCTCTAGGGTTCATCAGGGTTGTCCATTTTGAGTTATCATGCGTGGCGGTTTCCGGTGAACTGTCGGTGCCTCTTTTCTGCATGTTTTATAAGTTAATATCTGACGGCGACTGGTTTACCTTTGCCAAACGAAAGGACAGTGTTTCTCCCCCCTCTTATTCTTTCATGCCCACATCCACCAATCCGAAGGAGTGGAAAAGCCGAGTCATCTTTGTTTCTGCTGTTATGATACCGGAATCACCGCCCCTGAGGGACCCTAAGGCATATATTGAAGATAGCAACCCGGTCTTGTCTGCTGACGAGATCGTTCAGTGGAAGAGGATGTATGAGAATCCAACAAGGGCCTTTACATTCCCCAAGGGAGTGTTGGCCATGGGTGGTTTGAGCCCTTTTTACTCGGCTCGGCCGAAAGCCTTCTTTGGAAGAAAGGTACTCTTCTGCCTTTTGCTTGTTATGCTTGTCTATCTTTCCTTTTCTTTCTTTATTTTTGTGGACTTGGATAGTCATCTCTGTTGTTGTTTTTGTATAGAGATGACCTTGTGGGGTTTTCTCCAAGTGGATTGCAGAGATATTAAGTTCATGGTGGGCGATAAGGTTGAACCAAGCATGAGCCGTGGTGTGGAGAAGAAGGTCCCTGGGACAGGGAGTTCTGTTCAGGTTGGGGGACTCTGCTGTTGAAGAGAAAGATAAGGAAGATTCTTCTGATGGGAAAGGGGACTCCCGGGGGTTCTCTCCGGATGAAAGGTTCTAGCAACGACGAGGACGATGAGGACCTGGAGAGCCGTTTGATCCGTAAACAAAAGGCAGCCCAGACCAGCAGTCCTAAAGTTTCCCCTGCCCCTCGGAACATCTATCTAAGGCTCCGGAGTGCTAGTGGTCAGAAGACCTTTCCTGCTACCAAAGCTGTTTCTGAACTTCCTCCTGTTGGGGCTGAGGGCTCTTTATCCAAGCATTTGAGGTCCTCTAGCCTTATTAGTGAACCTTTGTTGGTGAGTTTTTCCTTATGCTGCTCCGTTCTTATAATGTGGTTGCTTTTTGATTCTTTGCTAATTCCCCCCCCCCCCCTTTTCTTATTTGGAACAGGGAAGCTCCAAGGTTCCGATTGAAATTCCTCCTGCCCCTTCCTCTTCTCGGGTTAGGGATAAGACTCCTGAAATTAATGCTGCTCACATCACTTCTGCTTTTGATATTTCTCCCCTTCATACCACTGGGACTAGCAGGCCTTCTCATCCTGAAGGTTTTGTTTCCCAGTCCCCTTTGGCCCCTCTGTTTGCTGAAGCTCTTCCGGTCCCGTATGTTCCTAAATGGAAGATAACCCCATCTACTGTTGTGGGGACTCTTGATATTGCTCGGGACTTCTTGGCTCATGCTGTTCCCCCTTCTCACAAATTTATGAATTTTGCTTTATGGTCTGATCTTTTTGATGATCAGTATAGCATGTCTCTTTGTGAGGGTTTTTTAGGGGAGCTGGTATGTTGCACCGAATGGATGAGCTGAGGAGAGCAAATGAGGAGCTAAGGACTGAGTTAAAAACTTCCCAAACCGTTGCTGCTGAGCTTCGGTGCGGGTGACTGATGCCGAGAGGATGTTGCTGGAGGAGAAGGAGCCAAATCCTTCTTCTCTCATTCCCCCTCTTTTTTTTATATACTTAACTCTTCACATTTTTATGGTGTTCTTTCCTCTCAGGGTGCTGGAGCTATGTTGGAGCAAAAGGAGCGAGCCTGGGAAAGGGAGAGGACAGCTTGGGTTGAGGAGAAGGAAGAGCTAGTTGCTGAATTAAAGCATTAGAAGGAGCTTGATTCTGTTTCCCAAGAAGATCTGAACACCATGTATGCCGAGTGGGGGGTTGCTATGGATGATAATCAGAGACTGGCTAAGGAGAGGTACTGGCTTATTGCTAAGGGTTTTGGATCCTTCTTTACTGCTGTTTCCCAGTCCTAGGAGTTCAAGGGCAGCATCGAGAGGATTTATAGGGCTTATCGAGATGTGGGGTATCAGGCGGGTCTGAAGGACGGATATGCTTACTCTGCCCAGGGTTTGGGGAGGAAAGAGACTCCTCTTTATAATTCAAGGGCCAAGAAACAGTTATCCAAAGTGGACAAAGAGTTTGATGAGAAGACCCCTGGCTTGCTCGAGAAAATTATTAAGCGGCCCCTGATGTCTATTGATGAATTCAATGCCCTACTTACTCTCACTGGACCCTCTTCGCCCAATTCTTTGTCTGGGGATGCCTCCCAGTAATTTCAAAACAATGGTTTATTCGATATGGTTGTAACTTAATACTTATGCACCTTGGATATTGCTGACTTTTGCTTCTGGGGGGGGGGCTTCGTGTTGGGGTCTTCCCGGTGTCTAACCATATTATGCTGTTGTAGTTATTTCATAACTGTATGTTACTAGTGTGCTCCTGTTTGCTGGTTTTGCTCCATTGTTGTTTGCAGGTGCTGTCACCAGTAGCTTGGGAGTCCTTTGTGTCTTTACCCATGGTTGCTTTTCTTCTTAGGGATTTGCTAAGGTATAGGAGTTGGTTTGGAGTTCGTCTATGCATTCCTCGGCTGTAGTTCCCTTGCAAGTGTTTCAGTGTGCATTTGTACACTTGTCTTTGTAGCTTGATTACAAAATTTTCTAGTGCCTTTGTACACTTGTTTTTGTAGCTTGATTACAAAAAAAATTTAGTGTGTATTTGTACACTTGCTTTTGTAGTTTGATTACAGAATTTTCTAGTGTGTCTTTGTACACTTGTTTTTGTAGCTTGATTACAAAAAAAAGAAAATTTTTAGTGTGTGCTTGTACACTTGTTTTGTGGTTTAGTTGTAAACCATGATTGTTCATGAGAGAGTGATCCTTGGACAAGTCTATAATCAATGATCATGTTTTTTAACTATTTGTCCACTCTTCCCGGTCTAGTTTGGCCCTATCTTGCCCCATAGCCGGGCGTTTAGTGTGTTCAGTACACTGATTTATACGTGTGTATGTAGTTATTGTGTTTGCAGTTTCTTAGGCACGTCAGCCTTAGTGCGTTGCCCGTAATTTGTCAAAAGGAACAAGTAGATTGTTCATTGCCATATGTGTTTGGGGGCCTGGGCCTCCAGTACATGATTATACAAAATGTGTTTTCTTGGGAAAAACCTTAACTGATGGTTAATTTTATAAAAGTGGATTCAAAGCCGTTTTTACTAGTCCCTCCTGGATATGAGCTTGTGTAACGCCTCGTATTTCCGCATTCTTTTTTTATTATTATTTTTATTCGTAGGAATTACGGGCCACTTAAACGCGAGAACGGGCTTGTGGGCCTTGGGCCCAAGCCCATTTAAAACAAGAATAAACCTAGTATATATATATATATATATTACTAAGTGTAGTCAAAACCCTAAATCCATCATTTCACTTATCCTCAGCCGTCACCCACACTTTTGTTCCCTCCTATTTCACTTTTTCTTTCTACATCTTAGCTACACCCTTCATCTCCTTCACCAATTCAAACCACAGCAGGCCCTCTTTCACTCTCCCTCTCCCTCTCGATCTATACTACGACAAACACAGACACCCCTCCGTTCTTACAACCCTCCTCACCTCCTCTCTTATTCTTAAACACAACACAGCCCCCACCTCTGCTTAATCGAATGGCTGGCCACCACCATTTCGGTGGTGGCATATGACGGCGTGAGCACAGACGAAAGAGAGAGAGAGAGAGAGGACGGAGAAGGGAGGCCGACACCATTCACGGCGACAGCCGGCGTCGACAGAGGCGGCGATTCGGTTTCTGTTCACTCGGGCGAGCTCGGGTCGATTTCAATTTAACCTGGTTCCAGTTCGAGCCTCAATTTAGGTAAGGATTTTACGTATATTTGGTTCTGCTTTGGATTGTTCCAGTGTGACTCGTTTTTCCGTTTACTCGGGTGAGCTTGGGTCGTGATTCAAGTTTGTTTCGGGTTCGGTCAAAACAGTCAACAAGTTCGGTCCTGTTTCGGGTCTTGATTCATGTCTTGTTTCAGCTTTCTGTTCGGGTCAATCCCGGTCAAAGTCAGTCAAACCCGATCAAACGTTCAACACGGGTCACTCGGACAGTTTTCAGCTGGGGTCATGCTCCGGTTCGGTTCAGGCTCACGACAACTTTGATCAAACCAGTCCAATTGTCAACGCGGTTCGAGCGTGAGTTGTGGTAAAATCTCTACACAACGCGGACTTCATTATTCTTAATTTTATCTTAAGTTCAAAAACCGAACTTGAACCGATACGGCTAATAAACAATAAATATCTTTCGAGTAAAATGTAAATATTACGTGGACATATGAAATGAACCTTGTATTTAAGCCGTTTGTATATTAGTTAAAGAAAAACTGAACCGACACATCGTTGCGTTATATGTATTGGATAAACTACGACGTTTTAATGTTACAATAACATAGATTTATATGTTGTTCCATTGATTGTTGGGTTTTGACAAATATCGACACTTAGAGTTGTCGGGATCGCCCAAAAACAGAGGAAACTCTGCCCGTTTTTCGTAAAAATCCGCAAAACAAAACATGTTTATATAAACCAAAAATTATTTCTCTTAAATAAATTTCTAGAATTGGTAAGTATAATCTAATTCTAAGATTTTAACTGATTAACCTTTTTCTTTAAATAAAACCTTTAATATAATATAAACTTAGTTATTTAACAAACTATTATAATTCTTTTAGAGTTAATTGCTCGGATGGTCCCTGTGGTTTCACGTTTTTTCACGTTTAGTCCCCACCTTTTGAAAAGAGCATGTATGCTCCCTATGGTTTGTCATTTTGTTACTCGGATAGTCCCCCAACATTTACTCTGGGGACTATACGAGTAACAAAATGACAAACCATAGGGAGCATACATGTTATTTCCAAACTAACTGACATTTACTCAGGGACTATCTGAGTAACAAAATGACAAACCATAGGGAGCATACCTGCTATTTTCAAAAGGTGGGGACTAAACGTGAAAAAACTTGAAACCACAGGGACCATCCGAGCAATTAACTCATTCTTTTATAACACTAATGTTAATTTTTATGATAAAAATAAAATATTTAAATAATTAATCTATAAACATTAAATATTAGGGTTCCTTATTTTAACCATAAATAATAATGCGTTCGTGATATTTTAAATATCTAGGATAAACGCATTCGTTCGTTCTCTTGGATTCCCAATCTTACTCGTGTGTTACTTACAAGAAATCGCAACGCAATCATTGTGAGTATACTCGATCCCTTTTTGCTTTAAACACTTTTGGGATGCAACATGTATTCTATATTCAAACACGTGACACTTGAAACTTATTTGAAACATACTCTATCCATTTAAACATGAAACATGAAACTTTTGATACTTGAGACTATTTTGTGCTATGTGAATGTTTAATCCCTGTGTGTAGTTCCGCCTTAACAATAGTAGCGCTATAGGGGTAATGCACCTCCCCCATTTGTAGTCGAGGGGTATTGTTAGGATGAGACATGTTAACCTCCCGTGAAACTTTGGGACAAGCACTTTAACGCATTGGAAACTTGGGCTATCACTTGGACTGCGTGAACTAGCATGGCTGAAACTATTTTATTATGTTCATGTTGGATATGAGTTTTTAAACGTTTAAACTATTATGCTATGTATTCAAACTTGTATACTCGCCAACTTTTGTTGATTTTATTTTAATACATGTTGCAGGTTGATAGACAAGATGATGAAGAAATCAAGTTAGGATGGACTTAGATACTCATTCCAATAATAAACAATGTTTGTTGCAATTTGCCTTTATTTGAAACAATGTATTGGAATTTTAATCATTTATGAAATTGGATTTAAATAATATTGTCACATAGTGTTATGATGTCTCTTGCAATCTAGTTTTCGTCTCATCCTGATGTTTCCGCCATCGGTTGGGGTGTGACAGCTTGCATCTTACATGTGGTATTTCCAGAGCTGCATGAGGTTCCAAGTCCTTGGAATCTCTTTTCCCTGAAGTGTCTCCAACTTGCAAGCTCCCTTGCCATTGGCCCAAGTGACTCTATAGGGTCCCTCCCAGTTGGGTCCTAATTTCCCGGTGCTTTCCTGTAGGCTGGCTTCATTTGCCCTTAGGACCAGGTCTCCGGGTATCAGATTGAGCCTCTTCATTCTGGAGTTGTAGTAGCTTTCCAGCTGCTTCTTGTATTTGGCCCCCCTCACTGCAGCTATCTCCCTCCTTTCCTCAAGGAGGTTGAGATTCATCCAGAGGTCTTGCTCATTCTCAGCCTCTCATAGCTTCATCCTTGCTGTGGGTGACCCAATCTCGGCAGGGATGATGGCCTCGGTCCCGTAAGTTAGGCTGAAGGGGGTTTCCCCGTTGCAAGCCTTGGGAGTGGTTCTGTATGCCCACAGGACGAAAGGAAGCTCCTCCATCCATCCTTTTTGTTTCCTTCCCAGCCTTCCCTTCATCCCTTTGATTACACTTTGGTTTGCTCTTTCCACTAACCCATTACTCTGAGCATGAGTGACTGAGGTAAAAATCTGGCGTATACGCATTTGTTCAAACCATGGCTTGAAAGGCTTCCCTGCAAATTGCACCCTGTTGTCACTCACCAGTTCCATTGGCACCCCAAACCTGTATATGATGTTGTCCAGGACAAATCGCTTCATTTGTTCTCCCGTAATTTTGGCCAGGGGCCTCGCCTCGATCCATTTGGTGAAGTAATCAATGGCAACCACCACATACTTAACCCCTTCTCGACCCTCTGGGAACAGCCCAATAATGTCTATAGCCCACTTCTGGAATGGCCAAGACGTTGATACAGGTATCATTGGGTGCTTGTGACGGTGTGTCATGGGAGCATGCACTTGACAATTATCACATTTCTTGATTTCCTTCGATGTTGTGTCGTACATTCTAGGCCAAAAGAACCCCGCATTCATTGCCTTGGCTACAACTGTCCTTGGTCCAGAGTGCATGCCACAAATTCCCTCGTGTATTTCTCGCACCACGTATCTGGCTTCCTCGTTGTCAACACATTTTAACGATGGACCCAAGTACGACCTTCGGTAGGGCTCCCTATCTATCAATTCGTATTGCTAGGCCCTTACCCTTACTTTATGGGCCTCCCAATCTCCCTCTGGCAGTGTCCCGTCCCTGAGGAACTTCATAATCGGTGTCATCCAGGTTTCCTGAATGCTATCGACCATTGCTACTTCCTCCGTTGTAATGGAGGGGGAGGTCAAGACCTCCACCTTGACTTCCCTTGCCAAGTGGTCGAAGGCCACGGAGGCCAGCTTGCTAAGGGCATCGAACTTCCTGTTTCTTCCTCGAGGGATGTATTCAAGCTTGAAGGTGTTGAAGGTGTCGGCCAATTTTTTCACCCTGTCTATGTATTGGGCCATGGAGATGTCCTTCGTTTCGTATTCCCCGTGATATTTCTTGACTACCAGTTGTGAATCAGTGTTAGCTTCCACGTTTCTTTCCCTCATCTTTCTTGCCAGCCTTAGCCCAGCTAGAAGGGCCTCATACTCTGCGGTGTTGTTGGTGTTCTTGAAATCCAATCTGATGGCGTATGTTAATTCGACTCACTCGGGGCTGATCAGTGTGATCCCTGCCCCACTTCCTTCCTCACTTGAAGCTCCGTCTGTGAACAGTTTCCATACTGCTTCGTCCTCCTTCTTTTTCTCTTCCTCCTCCAAGTTTTTCCATTTAAGAAGTTCTTTCTCCTCTTCCTTAGGGACTTCTGCCAAGAAATCCGCCAGTATCTGCCCTTTTGTTTTAGTTCTTGCTTTGTACTCTAAGGAGTGTTCACCTAGCTCAACGGCCCAATTAGCCAATCGGCCAGAGAGTTCTGGTCTCCTAAGGACCTTTTGAAGTGGCTGGTCCATCAACAGTGTGATCTTGTGTGCTTGGAAATATCTCCGGAGTCTTCGGGAGGCGAAAACAAGTGTCAGGGTTAGCTTCTCTATTGGCAGGTATCGCTCCTTCGGACCTTTGAGGGTTCTGCTAATGAAGTATATGGGTATTTGTTTCTCTTCCCTTTACACCATCATCACTGCACTGATTGTCGTCTTGGATGCAGACAGGTACAAGAACAGTCCCTCCCCAGGGACTAGGGTGGCTAAGGTTAGGAGCCTGCAAATGTAGCCTTTCATCTCTCGAAAGGCCGCCTCAGCTTCTGGGGTCCACTTGAATTTGTTTTTCTGGAGACAGTCCTTCAGGACTTTCATGAAGGGAAGAGTTCTGTCGGCTACTTTGGATAAGAAACAATTAAGGGCTATTAACCTTCCGTTCAGTTGCTGAATATCTTTCACGGATCTAGGAGACCGTATTTCGGCCACTTCCTGGGTTTTTTCTGGATTTTCCTTGATTCCCCCTTTGGTAACTACTACGCCTAAAAACCTTCCTTCTTCCACCCCGAAGCAACACTTCCCCGGGTTTAACTTCATGTTCACATCTTACATGGTTTGTATGGTTTCGACTATGTCTTCTATCATGGCTATTTCAGTGAGGCTTTTTATGACAATATCATCAACATACACTTCCAAGTTTCTTCCCCGTTGTTCTCTAAAGAGGGTATTCATAAACCTTTGGTACGTGGCTCCTGCGTTTTTTAGCCCGAATGGCATTTTGGTGTAGCAAAGGGTGCCTTCGTCTGTGATGAATGTGGTTTTCTCCTCGTCCTCTAGCGACATTTGGATCTGGTGGTACCCCTTGTACGCGTCAAGAAAGCACTTTAACGGATACTGAGACAGGGAGTCCACCTGGACGTCTATCTTCGGGAGGGGGTAGTAGTCCTTAGGACATGCCTTGTTCAGATCCTGGAAGTCTATGCACATCCTCCACCCTCTATCTTTCTTTTCGACCATAACGGGATTGGCAATCCAGGAAGGATACTTGACCTCCCTTACTATTCCAACCCTGAGCAACTTCCTTGTTTCTTCGCATACAGCCCTTCTTTTGCTGGGGCCCATGCTCCGTTTCTTCTGCTTGACTGGTTGCACCCAGCTGTAAGTATTGAGCTTATGCTCAGTCAGACTCCTCGGGATTCCAGTCATGTCTCCATGTTGAAACGCGAAAACGTCTATGTTGAGGAGGAGCAGCTCCTTGAGAGCACTTTTACATGTGTCGCTGAGGTGGCTGCCTACCTTTATCGTTTGTTCTGTAAACCTGTCATAGAGTGCCCATTCCTCGATTCCTTCCTTTTGAGATTTTTCTACCACCTCCCCTTCTGAGACTGAGGATATTACCTCGTAGGAAGACTTCACCCAAGCTAAACCCTTGGGGGTTTGAAACACCAGGGCTCCATGGGGGGTTGAGGCCTATGCTTGTAGGTCCCCAATGCCTGGCCTGCCTAGGATCGCATTGTATTTGGAGGGTGCCCGGACCACAGTGAAAGTGAGGGTTATGGTCCGAACCCGATCTCCGACTCCAACTGTGAATGGGAGTCTGATCTTCCCCAAGGGATGGGATACACTGTTGTTGAAACCTACTAGGGGGATTGAGTCTTCTTCCAACCTGTCCCTTACGTCTCTGTCGAACCTTAGGAAACAGTGTTCATATATTACCTCAACTCCACTTCCTCCGTCCACGTGTATCCTGGCCACCTTGTGCCCGGCTATGATTGCTGAGATGTTAAGAGGGAGCCTTTGTACCTCGTGATCCTCTAGGTGTGGCATTAGTATGGGGGACTTCATGCGGTCTGGGGGACCCAGTACCCTAGCCTTGACACTTCTGGTGGGATCATACTCGTCTCTCCTTCTAATCATGTCGACATACCCTCTTTCTGGTTCTTTTGTGTCCTTTCCTTTCCTTTCTCCCCCTTCCTTGATCTCTTTGACTAAGTGTGCCAGTTTGCCCGTTTTTACCGCCGCCTCTATTTCTCTTTTCAAATACAAGCAGTCATCGGTCTTGTGACCATAACCCTTGTGGAAGTCACAATACTCGTTTGGCTGGGCTTTTGGCCCGGGTTTTATTGGGGGTGGCTTAGGGAAAGAGTTCTTGACTCTCTCCGTGGCTAATATTTCACTTGGTGTCTTGGTAAGAGGGGTGAAGTTCTCAGAATAGGGGGCTAGTCCCCTGCCTCGGGGTCTGTATGGGGAGTACGTTGGCTTCACCCTGTCATGCAGTGTTGGCCTTCCGAGGGGGGAACGTTCATCTCCTTGGCCTTGCTGACCGTATCCTTTCCCCTGATAAAATCTCTAACTCGATCCATGAGGTTGTCGAACGTGGGAAGGAACTCCTCACCTAACTTTTCACAAAACTGGGCGTGCTTCAACCCATTGATGAAACTGCTGATCTTCATCACCTCAGGGACATCTTAGATGTTCATACTCTCTTTGATAAACCTTTCCATGTATTGGTCAACCCTCTCGTTGTCCCGCTGTCGTATGTGTAGGGCTGGCATATCGTGTATACCCGTACACGATAAGACAGGACATGATAAGCCACGATACACGAAATCTCATACACAAACATGACACGATAACTTATCGTGTCCTTTTTTTCAAACACGAACACGAACACGAAACGATATACACGAAAACTGCCTGTTAATACCTGTTAACACGACGGTTCGACTGTTATACACGCAAATTACCTGTTAATACATGTTAACACGAACAAAAACACGAACACGACATGCTATCTGAGAGTTACAGAGGGAGTTTAGGCTTTTATTTTTTTTTAATTGAATGAGGAATGAAAATAGAAAGGAATTAAGGAAGCCACACACACATGGCTAATGAGTTTTATTTAGTTTAATTTCTTATCGTGTACTAACGGGTATTAACAGGTAAACAGGTATTTAACCTGTTTATACACGAAAATTAACAGGTAATCTCGTGTCTACCTGTTTGGTACACGATACCTGTTAAGGCCATACATGATACCTGTTAACTTCGTGTAGGTTCTTGTCGTGTATTCGTGTAAAATTGCCAGCCCTATGTATGTGCATGATTTCATTGGGGTTCTTGCTCACCTTTCGCTGTTGACTGAAGTTCCTAAGGAACTTCTCGCTCAGTTCCTCGAAGCTGTCTATTCCCCCGGGAGGGAGGCTGTTGAACCATAGTCTGGCTCCCTCTGTCAGGGTATGGACGAACAGTCTTTTTCGGATGGTTTGTGAGCTAGGAGATGGTGTTGCCATGTCGTCTTTTTCAGATGATGGGTTCTTACAACGTCGATGGTTTTTTGAGTGGGAAAATCAGTCTGATTGAGTCCCACGGATGGCGCCAATGTCGAGTCCTCCGGTCACTGGTGACGTCTAAAGAATCTCGCGGACGTTGCAATGCCCCTGTTCCTGTTTCCTACAAGAAAGAAAACCGTTAGTCTCGTCACGGAGGGCCCCGAGAGGGGGATCCATGACCAAGCTCCGGCGTGAGAATAAGTAAACTTGCCAGAGAAAAATGAGAAGCCTTTTCCAACGAGTATGATCGCCGGGATATTCTCCTTGGTGTGGATTCTTGTAAGTGAGTTATTATGTCGGAATAAACGAGAGTATGTGATGGTCGGAATAAATGAGGCTGTAGAGCATTTAGTGAGAGTTTTCTTGTCCCTTAAGGGTCGTTCCTTACCTTCCTTATATAAAGGAGATCACTTATCTCCCTGAAAATGATGCCTGGACGATCTAACGGCATTCTGCTGCATTTGGGGGACTCAGACACGTGTCTGAGCCCCAACGGTGGGATCAGGGACTTCAATTAATGAGGCCAGCTCAATTGTACCATGTTTCCGGCGATCTCTTTCCCCTTATCAATAAGGCATTTAATGCCTTGCAGCATCCTTGGATCCCTTTTCTCTGTTTCCCGCTCATTTCAAGTGTATAAAACTTTTATCAGGAGAAGATGTAAGCCTTGGGCTTAGCAATTAGGCCCAGACGATAAGAGCCCAAGATGGGTTATGTTGTTCTACCAACTGGCCCGTCGTCAATAATAATAATAATAATAGTAATAATAGTAGTAATAGTAGTAATAATAATAATAATAATAATAATAATAATAATAATAATAATATAATTAGAAACCATCCATTTTGATGAATCGCTCCTCGCAATCTTTCATTGTACCATAGTCGCATAACCGATTTTGCGATTCAATTTTGACAACAAACAAGCTAGAGTGTAAAAGTGAAAGCATAGTAACTGCATTTCTTTCAATAGGACATTCAAAAGTATATTATTCGGTTAGAGCTGATTAAACTGCGTAAATCTACAATTTTACTCAAATTAATTATATCCAAGCTACATTTTGCAAACATGATAAAAACAAATATTTGCTAATTTTGAACAGTTCTACTCTTGCTAATCTCAAGAATTAAAGAACAAGTATTAGATACTAAGGCGATTTAGTATTTAGACTTCACTTGAACACTGACGAAGACGTGTTGGATGCATTCCAAAAAGATTAAGCATACTGAAAAAAATATCTTGTATCGTTAACTATTTAAGAATCAATAACTTATGAACCATACACGTGAGTCGCCTTTAAGAGCTCTTCTTTTACACTCACATTAGCGAATTCCACTCCCATACATGCGACGTGACAGTTCAACTCTCCAACAAACTTAATCATCTTGAGCGGTAGTGTTAATACTCTCCATCAAACTACTAAACCCCGAGCAGTGACGGACCCTTTTTTTTTGGGGGGGGGGGGGGGTAAGCAAGGGGCTTAGCCAAACTTTTAAACGATGTGGTCGAGAATTTTGCCTAAAAAATACAGTATTTTTTATGCCTCCCCCAAGTAGGTCCACCCCTGACCCCAAGTATCAGTTTCCATGTGAAAAAAAAAAAAATATATTTCTACCGTGAATTGAGTAAGTCTCAATCAAGTGTTCGTTTTCTAGGTAAGTAGGAGAGAAATTGCTTGCTACAAACAAACATCTTCACACTGTTATCTTGGATCACATTTTGTTATGTTTTCTTATCAATTTTATTGAAGTCAAGAAAGCAATACTCACGAGGTTTTAGTTTGATAGTTTTATCTGCAGTTACTTTTAGAGTTTTGAATTTTGATGATAATTTATTTCAAGAGGAGTTAGTTTTATGTTTGAACTAGTAATATGACATGCGGGTCCATCAAACATCTAATGAATTAGTTCAAGTGTTATGTTATGCGTTAACTATATGCAAATGCATGTATCGACGTACTCGGTTCAACTCAATGTAACCTATATAAGCATTGCAGCTGAATAAAAAACTAAAGTAAATCGAATTTATGTTGTACAGTTATTTAACGTAACGTACCAAAAAACATAAAGCGTGTATAGAGAAATAACTAACGTGTGTAATCAAAAGGGGCTTATTGTAGCCTTAAAAAATAGAAACCACATAAGGAAGAAAGAAAATACATTCACATTAAGGGGAAACCACGAGTGTTTTTCAAAGTGAAATGACCAAAGTCAGGAGGTGTAAACATTAATGACTATGGTTTTATTGTTGCTTGGGGTCAAAACTTAGAGTAACTCGAATTTATACCGTCGAGTGAAAATGTATTATATCTAACCAAGTTTTCTTTAATACAAAATTTACGTCCAAACGTAGACAAACTGAAAACTTACATAAAGTAAGCACGAAAAAGTATTCTATTTGAGCTGAATCGTTTTCAAAAAAAGTTTACGTCTAAACGTAAACCAACTCGAATTTATACAAAGCGTACATAAAAATAC
>JARYGA010034817.1:0-37741 GCA_030545235.1 Helianthus tuberosus | reverse complement strand
AAACAAACTGACGCCATCTTGTACGGTACTCGAGTTATTATCAACATTGTTTTCGAAATTGTTATTAAACAGGATTAAAAACTTGGCAACTAAACGTTTTTACAAAAAGTGTGAACTCACCAGCGTTTTCTGATACACTTGTTTGCATGCTTGCAGGTTATAGATATGTGAAAATGTGGAACTTGCTATCTGGGAAGCTGGAGTGGTCATGGGTCGAGACACATGGAAACATGAGACAAGTCTAATAACTTTCATACACTTGGTTTACGTAATAGATAACTAATGATCTATGCTTCCGCTGAAAACGTTGAGTTATACTTTGTGTAATGTAATGCTTTATCTTAATGAATGAAAGTTTTTATTTAAAATCTTGTATGAGTTCAATGTGATTGGTGGCTAGATCCTGGTACGTTACACGCCTTGCGGGGGTTTCCGCTTGGGGTATTTTTGGGGTGTGACAGTTTGGTATCAGAGCCACTGGTTATAGTGAACTTGGTTTTAAAGCATTTTTATAAAACCGGACTATAACCGAACAGTTTTGAACACAAGAATACGACCATGACACTCAGCTCCAGATTGCAAGGTTCGTCCTCTTCATCTATTGTATACATTGCATCACTAGTGTACACTTGCTTATGATGTAGCATACGTACACACACTCACCACTATAACATGAATACATGAATAGCTCTTTTACATTATGGTGCGTTGTTTGTATGTCATAGTCCTTAATTTTGGTGATCTTGTTGTTTTGATAACCTCCATTTAACATTTGAGTTCGAGGAACCATTTGACATGAGTTAGGAGGAACTGAGACGAGCATGCAAATCATATTATTATTATGGGTGCACACATAATAATAATGTGGGGTGCGTGTGAGTCCCAGTGAGGCTTAACAAGTGTGAAAGGGGTTCATTCCATTATTCGACCTAATGAGAAACACAACGATCCATAGGAGCCATAGCGATGATTGTCTCCTATTATAACGTAATCCTTTCACTTCTCTTTGAATCCTTATGAATCTCGATGATATTGAGTGTTGCCTGAACACGTATCTGAACGTCTAGAGAACCGTTTAAGAATGTTAGGTGTTAGTGCGAACGCCTTTGAGTTGGATTAGCGAAGCATCGAATGTTTGGGCTGTACTCTCTTCACTTTTCTCGTATACTTGAATTCCACGAATATATGCCTCAGATCTAGAAGTATGATCGCCTCTGTAATTCTCTAACAACTCACCATGCGTTATTCAACAGACTCGCAAAAACCGATGGGTAAGAAGATAAGCGTGATGCATTACCGACCCTAGTACTATGACGGCCCTAATTACTGACAATGAACGCCCGTAGATTGACTTCAATCGAGTCCCTAAACCTAGTCAGCAACCTCTGGGAGACAACACTTACGAACTAATCGAGGCATAAACACTGACAATCGACCGAAGCAGGAGATGTGTAATTGCTAGTGCTATGGGCAACACCCTAGGACGTGTCAAGGAATGTGGAAAGGTGGACCCTTTTTGTGAAAGGTCACATGGCTCTGTTTACAAAGTAGCAACATTAGAGGCAATGGCCATGGTGACAATGAGGTGCTCGTAATCATAATCTTCAGTATGGAAATGAAGGTGACTTCGACAAGGATGGGCCGTTGTTAAGTCAAGACGTCAACAACCAAGGGAACAATGGTAGCATTAGGAATCCTCGTAACGATAACAACGACACTGGGCCTGGTGCTCATGGAAGAGTGTTTAGGATTGGCGTGGGTGATGCCAGGTATGATAGCAACATGGTGATCTGTATGTTTTTGGTAGCTAATCTCTTAGCCTCTGTTCTGATTCCACTCCGACATCTCTTGAGACCACACACGTTGTAGAACTAGCTGATGACGAGCCAAGAGAAGCCCCATACGTTCAGTTAAGGCGCAAGCTTGATCTTTCAGGTCGCGTGTTCGACATTGACCTCCTCCTTATTACTTCTAGAAGCTATGATGTAGTCGTTGCTATGAACTGGATAACCAAGCCTAGAGAAGAAATTCTATGTAAGGAGAAAAATCGCACGTACATCTTTCATGGTGGAGATTCATTGGTTGTCAGTATCACGTTAGTGACGGAAGCCTAGAGGTGTTTCCGCTACCCTGCTACTCTATCACTGGTTACCAATGCACAACCTGAGGAAAAGAAGATCAAAGATCTACCAGTTGTTCGTGGTTTTCCCGATGAGTTTCCCCAAGAACATTCGTGTATTACTTCCACATCGTCAGGTGGAATCATAGATTGATCTCACGACAGAGGCAACCCTGATTACTCGTACTCCTTATTGTCTTGCACCAGGAGGGCCGCAAGAACTGTCAAATCAACTTCAGGAACTGTTGGACGGGGGTTTTGTCGGACCTAGTTTTTCACCTGGGGAGCCCTAGTTCTATCCGTGAAGAAGAAAGATAGACCTTTCCATATGTGTTCTGATTATCGAAAACTCAACAAGGTGACTACCAAGAACCATTAGCCTCGACCATGTAATGACAATCTGTTGACCAGTTGCGAGGGTCAAGCTCATATTTCAAGGATTGACTAACGAACGGACTATCATCAGATGGAAGTCCAAGAGGAGGATGTCCCTAAAATGGCATTTCGAACGCGGTACGGCCATTACGATTTTCTGTTCATGTCATTCAAATTACCAACACACCAGCAGCCTTATGGATCACATGAATCGTAGGTGTAAACCTCACCTCGCCGAATTCTTCGACCGTAATTATTGATGACGTTTTGAATCATTTCCAGGAGAAAGGAACACCATGAACGACAGTCGTGTCCTATCTTGGAGCCCCTGAGGGAGGAGCAACTCCACATGAAGTCTTTCTAAGTGTGACTTCTGGGTTCGAGAAGTACACTTTCTTGGTCATATAGTCAACGAATTGGGAATACACGTGGATCCCGCTAAGATCCGTTCTACTAGGAATAAGTCACTAAAGTGTCCATTGGAGGTGCGGCAATTTCTTAGTCTCGCTAAGTACCGTCGCAGATTTATCAAGGGAATTTCGAAGACCGTACAACTTTTATCACTTTAACACCACAGGGTACTGTGTATTCATGGAGGACAGAACATGAGAACATCTTTTCAGCTTCGAAACTAAACTCTGTAATACACTGAATGTTGTCCTTACCCGATGGTACAGGTGATCAGGTAGTGTACCATGTTGTCTCGGTCCAGGGTCTCGGTTGCGTTCGGGTGCAACGCGAGAAAGTGATAGCTTACGTTTCTCAACAGTTGTAGATTTACAAGAATAATTACACGACTCACAACCTGGGATGAAAGCCCTGGCCTTTGGATTTAGAATCTGGAGGCGTTCCTTGTACGGTACCAAAGGTGCTATTTAGACCGATCACAATGACCTTCAGTACATCTTTGATCGGAAAGAATTAAACATGTGACGACGTCACTGAATGGAACTATGGAATGATTATGACTGTGAAACCTAAACATGCACAAGGTTTGTAGCTCACCATCGACTCTAACCTACCTGATCGGATTCGTTCTGCCCAAACAGAATCATTCAAGGAAGAGAATCTTCAAGATGGACCTATGCGGGGCATGGGGAAACATCTGCTGGCAAAATTCAGACGGTATTCGCTACCTTATTGGGCGAATATGGGTCCCACTATACGACAACCTTGGGAACTTGTGTTGGGCGAAGCACACAAGTCTCGATATTCCACTCGTCTGGATTCTGATGGAATGCATTAGGATCTAAGGATCTTGTACTGGTGATTGGGCATGAAGGCCCACATACCAATGTATGTGAACGATGTTTGACTTGTGCGAAAGTCAAGGTGTAATATCAGAAACCTTCTGGTTTGTGTCAGCAACCAGAAACACCCATATGGAAATGGGAACAGACTGCCATGGAACTTGTCACAGGACTTCCTAAAACTCGAAAGGGAAATGATATCACCTGGGTGATCATTGATTGTCTCATGTAACCAACACACTTTCTTGCAATCAAGGAAATTGAAAAGTCTTCACATCCTGTGTATGATTATATGAGAGAGGCGGCTTCTAGGCACATGGTGCCAACTCCAATTACCTCCGATTTTGATCTACGTATGTATCTGCTTTATGGCAGGCAATACACAAAACCCTTGGCTCACGTCTAGACATTAGCACTGCTTATCACCATCGGACAGATGGTTAGAGTGGACGAACCATCCAGACACTCGAAGACATGCCGCGAGCATGTGTGATCGACTTTGTTAAAGGTTGAAAAGACATTTACCTTTTCTAGAGTTTTACTGCAACGGTAACCCACTATAGTATTTAGGCAGATCTGTTCGAGGCATTGTATGGGCGACAATGCCGACCTCTTTGTTAGGCTGAGGTGGGTGCCAGTCTAAGCACAGGTTCAGGATTTGTACTCGAATCTCCCGAGAAGATTGTTTAGAGTGGAAATCATAAGGCGGCGGTGTGTGACCGTCAGAAAAGCTGTTAAATGTAAGAAACCCTTAGAACTCGCAGTAAGCAATCGTGTTATGTTGAAAGTTTCACTCTGGGAGGGTGTGGTACGCTTCGAGAAGCACGACAAACTTAATCCACGATGCGCTAGACCGTGCTGGATTCTGGAAAATTTGACAAATTGGGACAACACTTACACGAATGCCCACGTCTCAAATTCGAAGAAGCGTTTGCCAGACGAAACACTTGCGGTCGTTGGAGAGAACCATAGACCAATGATGCATTGCAATCTGTTGAGGAACCCTGTGGGATAGAGAACCAGGAGGTTGAGACCCGTAACCACAGTCGAATACCAATTATGGGGGTTCGTGGAATTGAATCCTAATCTATTTCTGACTGTTGAATTGAATTCGGATGCAACTGGCGAATTTCGGGACGGAATTCCTTTTCAAGTTGGGGATGATGTGGTACCCGGGGAAAATTTCCAGTCATCCTGAGCTATCGCTTCTTTTTCCGAGACTGTTTACCAAATTTCGGGACGAAATTTCTTTCGACCGGACACTTTCTAACTTACATGTGTTTTAAGTCTCGGCCCACACACATACCCTCGAGCCCAACTGATTGAAGCCCAATCCATTCCTTGTGATCTGGGTTACGTGTATCATAGGAGGGGGTATACAATTCCCTACACTAAGATTAGCAAACCCTATTCTCCTTTCCTTTTCTACACCCGACGGCAGTAGGAAGGCGCCCTACTCAGTCGCATCCGTTCCGAAGCCCTCTCACTCGAAGCTCTTACTTCCTGTTCTCCTACTGGTTAGTGTGTTAATTACGTTGAAGATACATATGTGACTGTGTTTATAATAATTGATGTGTTATGTGAATAGTATGATAAACCAATGTCAATATGATTGCATGGGGTAGGTAAAATCCTGTGATAACTGGTTGATGTGGAACATTCACAGTGATGTGATCGATTATGAGAGTATAGGGTGTGTTCACATGGTATAACTAATATTGGTAGTATGATAATGTAAATGAACTAGGGTTTTGCTAGATTCAATGCTGAATAGGCTTAATCACATGAATGGGATTAACAATTTTTATGTCAGGATAATAAAGGTTGTTATAAAATTCTGTTTTTAATAATAATGGTTATGATGGTTATAAGGGTCTCGTGAAACCGAAAAGGATGATAAATATTTTGATAAATGTCAAGTAGCATGATGATGGTTGCATGTTAACAGTGGGCTGAATATTCTGGTGTTATTTAATAACTAAACTTGATGATTCGATGATGATTTGATTTAGTTTTGATAGCATATTGATACTCGATGAACTGTTAAATCACCCTAGGAATTATCATGTTGTTTGATCCGTAATAGATATTGTTTTAACGAAGATTGTTGCTTGCGATAATTATGGAAGATAACCGATAAATTGTGTAACTGATTGAACATGATTCTAGGAAGGTGTAAACTGTTTACTGTATCTGTATGTTCGCTATCATGCAGCCCTCACACGAAGAATAGTTCTTCGTGGGAATGCACATTCATGAAAGACCTCATGACGAAGGACCTTCTTCGTCATATATGATAATGACGAAGAACCATGGTTGTTTACAGAAGACTAGTCAACGAAGAACTAGGTTCTTCGTGGACTATGGTTCTTCATGGGGATCTTTCGTAGACTGCAGGTTCTTCGTGGACCTATAGTATATATATACACTCAGCAGACAAAAAGCAAACATAAGAGAGTCTGAATAGATTCGGAGAGAACACAGATTTTATTGGGCTGTACACTATGTGCTTGGTCGCACAAGTAGATCGCACACCTTACGGGTGGGCTCATGAGCCCAACATAAAGAACCTGAACCGCACATTTAATTGGACTTGCACACTTGAACACGCCCACTGTTAGATTTTAGAAGTGCCAATATGTGTGTCAATTGTCATGTTACATGCTTGAGTGCAACTTGCTAGTATACGTGTACTGTTATGTGATTTGCTGGCATATGAAACCCATACACTTGCTATATGACTTTACGATAAACGTTGTGGACCAATGGGTTGCATGATTAACGGTTACGACTCGTATAAGGACGTGTGTTTTACTTGTATGCTACTTGTGTAACGTGTACGATGGATACGTGATATATGTGAACATTATACTGATCATCTTTGGTAACCACGGTAGGGTTTGGTTGACGAACTTGGAACGGGTAATGTAACGTAACATACCGAGCAATCTAAGGTGAGTTCATTTCTCTTGAGCATTCGTCCCAGTGGGTGGGACAATCAAACGGGTATTCCTGAGTGGAATAAGTCTTTTCTGGGTAAAAACTGGGATGTTAGATAATACACTCATTTCCTATCACCTTAAGTCCCATCTTCTACCGAATAGTTACCTGAGAGGTAACGGTGTATTAGTTGATAGCGCTATTAGGCTTGGCAACCTCACACCATACCTGAGAGGACGGGCGTGAACTAATGAACTTAATCATGATCAATGCTTAGATAGGGGGCATTGGGGAAACTCGAGTTGTCACAGTGGTGGTGGTGGTGGTAGTGGTGGTAGTGGTAGTAGTAGTTGTTGTAGTCGTGGTGGTGGTGTTCGTGGTGGTAGTGGTGGTAGTGGTGGTAGTGGTGGTCGTGGTGGTAGTGGTGGTCGTCGTCTTAGATGTAGTGGTAGTGGTAGTGGTAGTGGTAGTGGTAGTGGTAGTGGTAGTGGTAGTGGTAGTCGTAGTGGTAGTGGTAGTGGTAGTGGTAGTGGTAGTGGTAGTGGTAGTGGTAGTGGTAGTGGTAGTGGTAGTAGTAGTGGTAGTGGTAGTGGTAGTCATCGTCATAGTCGTTGTCGTAGCCGTCGCCGTCGCTGTCATCGTCGTGGTCGTGGTGGTCGTGGTCGTCGTAGTGGTAGTGGTAGTCGTAGTCGTAGTGGTAGTGGTAGTCGTCGTGGTAGTTGTAGTGGTAGTGGTAGTGGTAGTGGTAGTGGTAGTCGTAGTCTTAGTGGTAGTCGTAGTCGTAGTCGTAGTCGTAGTCGTAGTCATAGTCGTAGTCGTCGTCGTAGTCGTAGTCGTCGTAGTCGTTGTCGTAGCCATCGCCGCCGCGGCCATCGTCGTGGTGGTCGTCATGTTCGTGGTCGTCGTCGTCGTGGTCGTCATTGTGGTCGTGGTCGTGGTAGTGGTAGTGGTAGTGGTACTGGTACTGGTACTCGTAGTGGTAGTGGTACTAGTAGTGGTAGTGGTAGAGGTGTACAAATCGGTTTTTTTTCAAAAACCGGTTTTGGTTTTTTCACCCAAAATAAAAACCGGTTTTTTTTTATAACCGGTTCCGGTTACTAACCGGTTTTGAGGTCCAAAACAATAACCGGTATAACCGGTTGGGACCATTTTTTCCCCAAAAAACCGGTTTTTTACCGGTTTTTTAAAACCGGTTTCGGTTAATAACCGGTTTTTGAAGTAAAAAATAGTAACCGATCTAAAAACCGGCGGTTAAAAAAAACCGGTTAAAAAAACCGGTTTTTTTTTTTTTTTTTTTTTTTTTTTTTTTCCGGTTTCGGTTCTAAAACCAGTTTTTTTGTACACCTCTAGGTAGTGGTAGTGGTATTGGTAGTGGTAGTGGTAGTGGTAGTGGTAGCAGCAATAGCATCAACTCACCACATTTCTAACGATCAATGGATGGGGGGGGGGGTGTAAAGTGAAACGAAGTGCAAACGTGAATATTGTAAGTGTTCAATGTTTTCTTAGGGGCTAATTATTATAACAATGTTGTAAGTGTTGGTTAAGTATATGTAGGTTTATAAGTTGGAGGAATGGAATGTAAGAAAAGAAGATATAAAGATTCTGGTTGGAACATTGCAAGGATTGCGATGATAAAGTGGAAAGCTGGAGGTTGCTAAGTGTAATTCTTTGATGAGGCTACTATATAAAGGGGATTAGGGTTTACTATGCGTAATCCTGATTCATTTCTCTATTACACTTTCTCTCTCTAGATTGTTATAAGTTTGTTAGAGATCTGTTGATCTCATCTTGTTGATCTGTTTAGATCATTGTAGCCTTGATTGTGATCAACTGATATTTCATCAGTTGATCATTGTATTATTGTTGTTATCGCAGATCTTACTATTGTAAGATCTAGGGTTCGGTTGTCACACCCCAACCGATGACGAAAACATCTGGATGAGACGAACAAATTGCTTAAAACTTCATAACACTATGGGACAATATAAATTAAATTAAAATTTCATTGCAATTTTAAATTGTCATACAAAGATTCAAAAACAAACAACATTGTTTCATAACATAACATCAAAATAACAAAACTAATCTAGGTGTGTTTCTAAGTCCACCTAAATCTCGTTCCTTCATAACATCATCTCATCATTCAACCTGCAACTTGTTTTAAAATATATCAACAAAAGGTTGGCGAGTATACAAGTTTTCATACATAGCATAATATAGATTAAAAAGTTTAAAGACTCATATCCAACATGAATAACCAATATGCAAGTTAACTAAATATGCTGAAACGGTGTACTATATGTTCAAACCCAAGAATCCAACGCGTTAATTTTGCCTATCCCAAAGAATAATGGGAGGTTAACATGTTTAACTTAACAATACCCCAAGTTTCGTGGGCGGGGCGTTAATCCTATAGCGCTATAATTGTTAAGATGGGCAAGCAAAGTTAATGAGCATATATCGACACAAATAGTTTACATAGCATACAAGTCTAACAAGCATCATATAGTTTCAAGTTAAAGCATGGATAGAGTGTGATTAAAATAGTTTCATGTGAAGTGTATTTTGTATAACATACATGTTGCACCCAAAGTGAATAAAAGTAAAATGAGTTTGAGTATACTCACGGTTTTGCAAACTTCCTACTTGATATCCCGCGAGTGATTGGTTGATTAGATTGGAGCACCTTGTCCTTCTACACAAAGAAACATAGGTGTGTGAGTATTGGAAGTTAACGGAGGAGTAATGATTCGGAGTTTAAAGTACATGAAAGTATACATATGAGAAAGTAATCACCTAGCACACATAATACTTGTTCTTGACACTATGAAACTCAAAAGAGTTTAAATGTTTTCATGGGACAAAATCCCATTAAAATCATGACAAGCATTATGGTCCTTAGATGATGCAACCTACTATCTTGACAAATGACCACTAGTTCATCATCAAGAGTTTGGTTACTTGAATATATTATATAAGTTATATAGTTGTCATATTGTCATATAAGTCAAGCATGAGGTAGGAGGATGAATCCCCCATTTAGGAACCTCTTTGTATTTCACATAAGTCATGCATGAGGTAGGAAGAACAAGTCTTCCATTTAGGTACCTCTTTGGTGTTCACCACTACACTTGTTGTTATAAACAATCAAGGAGGGTCATGAACATACAATAAAGAATGAAATCTAAGGAAAACATCAAGTAATGTGTGGATTTTCAAGTAGGATAGCCCAAGCTCACCTTATAATCACACAAACATCAAGCTTTAAGCTTGTTCATTACTTGTGGGTTAAACCCTAACCAAAACAGAATGTTTATGAGGTTTAAACCTCTGATTTTAGATGTCACAACCTTGTTTTTAAGCCCAACTAACCATAGATGTGATTATGAGCATAAGGACATAGGAATGTGTATGAGAAACCTCAAGTTCAAGTAGTTTTAACAAAGTTTAAATCAAAACAGAAAGTTTATATCACTTTGGTGATGTTCCAGGCCTTGGTTTTCCATGGAAAACCTGTTGAAACATCCCTAAGGTTGTTCCAAGTGATTAGGAAAAACAATCAAGGAAAAATAATGAGAAATGATGAAGTTATGCATACGTAAGCAACTTGATATGATTCTGATCTTGTTTCTGATTTCCAGCAGATTTGAGAGTGAATTGAGTGAGTTGTAAAGTGGAAAATGTGTAGAAGGCACTTGGTTTTATAGGGAAGTGTTAGGGTAAGTTGGTTGGTGTTTATTAAATGTTAGAAACACAGTTAAACAACAACAAAACACAAATGAGCTGCCCAATCGTGCTGCTGGAAGGCTGGTCCGCGGATCCTGGACTGTCACGGGCCGCGAGCAGTAAGGGAGCCTGGGTCGCGGGCCGCTAGCCAGTGGTCAGGTGGCAAAAGTTTGAGGTTTTTTCAATTTTGGCCCCTAAGTTCCCATATCTGATGTTTTAAAAAGTATACAAGGTGCTTTAAGTATAAGGACTATATGTAAAGGTATATTATGTAATTTAATCATAAACTAAATATAAAACACATATAAACAAGTTTGTTTGTCGAGTTTAAGCATCGAATTTGCGTAAATAGAGCATAATGGTCACATGTTTGTAAGTTTTAACGTGTTTAGCACAAATTGTAAATAAAGTGTCACATGATTAATTGATTGAACGTATAAACATGTATGAAGCGTGTATAACATGAATGTAAGAAAAATATGAACTTTATTATGATCCAAGTCTCGGATTTTGCAACGATTACAACGAAAGAACGATTACAAGAATACAAGACTTCCAAAAATAGAATTAAAAGCGATGGTTTCTAATTATAGAAAGTACGAAAAAGCAGGGCGTTACAGTCTCCCCTCCTTTAGGAAATTTTGTCCCAAAATATAGGAAGAAGTAACGAAAAGTTGTGGATACTTAGTCTTCATGTCGCTCTCGAGTTCCCACGTAAATTTAGCGCCATGTTTTCCTTCCCATCGAACCTTAGCGATAGGAATTTGACTGCGCCTCAGTTTCTTGACACCTCGGTCCATGATTTCGACGGGTTTCTCCACAAAATGCAAAGTGTCGTTGATTTAGAGATCTTTGAGTGGAACTTGAAATCTTTCTTCAGCTAGACACCTCTTAAGATTCGTGACATGAAACGTTCGATGAACGTTGTTGAATTCTTGAGGTAAATCGAGTCGATAAGCCACCTTGCCAATCCTATCGAGTATCTTGAAAGGACCAACATAGTGTGGGGTAAGTTTTCCCTTTTTACCAAAACGAACTACTCCTTTCCAAGGAGATACTTTGAGTAGTACATGATCACCAATGTTAAACTCCAAAGGTTTACGTCTCTTGTCAGCATAGCTCTTTTGTCGACTTCTAGCCTTGAGTAAGTTGTCACGGATTTGAAGAATCTTATCCGTTGTTTCTTGTATGAGCTCAGGGCCAGTAATTTGTTTGTCACCAATCTCATGCCAGCTAATAGGAGATCGGAATTTGCGACCATACAATGCCTTGAAAGGATCCATTTGAATACTGGAGTGGTAGCTATTGTTGTACGAGAATTCGATCAATGGTAAATGCACATCCCAACTACCACCAAAGTCGATGACACAAGAACGGAGCATATCCTCTAGGGTTTGGATAGTACGTTCAGTCTGTCCATCCCTTTGAGGATGAAAGGGCGTACTGAGATTCAAGTGAGAACCCATAGCAGACTGGAAAGTTTGCCAAAGACGTGAAGTGAAACGACCATCACGGTCAGAGATGATATCGATAGGTATGCCATGACGACAGATGATTTTGTCAGTATAGAGTCGAGCAAGTTTCTCAACCTTGAAATCTTCACGAATAGGAAGGAAATGAGCCGACTTGGTTAAACGATCAATGATTACCCAAATGCTATCTTGACCAGAAGATGTACGAGGAATTTTGGCGATGAAGTCCATAGCAATGCTATCCCATTTCCAAACGAGGATTTCAGGTTGTTCGAGTAAACCAGACGGATGCTGATGCTTAGCCCTGTCCTTCGAAAAGGTGAGGCATTTAGAAACGTATCTGGCAATGTCCTTCTTCATCCCAGGCCACCAATAGGATGTACGTAGATCGTGGTACATCGAGTATCGGGACTTGTGTGCCTCATTTAAAATGAGCTCACGAAGATTGTCGCAATCTGGCACCCAGATGCGGTTGAGATAGTATTGAAGTCCATCTGATTTGGTCACAAGTTGGTCGATAGAAACACCACGAATTTCGACAATTATACTACCTTCATTGGCTGACGAATATTGCGCTTCACGAATGCAAGTGTGAAGGTCGCTAGAAACTTGAAAACAACGAATGCTACTAACATGAGTCTTACGACTAAGTGCATCGGCCACGCATTCGTTTTACCAGGATGGTAGTGAATCTCGCACTCGTAGTCGTTAAGTAATTCCACCCAATGTCGCTGACGCATATTAAGCTCTTTTTGGTTAAAGATGTGTTGTAGGCTCTTATGGTCAGTGAAAACCTCACACTTCGTACCATATAGGTAGTGTCGCCAAATCTTTAACGCAAAAACAACTGCGCCAAGCTCGAGATCGTGGGTAGTATAGTTTTTCTCATATATTTTGAGTTGACGAGTGGCATAAGCGATGACCTTGTCTCGTTGCATGAGAACACAACAAAGACCACGGTTCGAGGCATCGCAATATACCACAAAATCATCATTCCCATCAGGGAGAGCAAGAATATAGGAGTGTACAAATCAAGTTCTTGAGAGTTTGAAAATATTCCTCTTGCTCAGGACCTCAAGCAAAAGGTTTCTCTTTTTTAGTCAACGAGGTGAGAGGTACAGCGATCTTTGAAAAGTTTGAGATGAATCGGCGGTAATAACCCTCCAATCCTAAGAAAGAACAGATTTCAGAAGGAGTTTTAGGCGCGGTCCAATTCTTCACTGCTTCGATTTTGGAAGGAACAACATGGATTCCCTTTTCACTAACAACGTGTCCAAGGAATTGAACTTCTTTGATCAAGAATTTGCATTTGGAAAACTTCGCGTATAGACGTTCAACACGTAAGAGTTCGAGTATGAGGCGTAGATGACGTTCATCACCGGCTTGAGTTTTAGAATAAATGAGGATATCATCAATGAAGACAATTACGAAATGATCAAAGTAAGGCTTACAAACGTGATTCATAAGATCAATGAACACAACGGGTGCGTTGGTCAAACCAAAAGGCATAACCACGAACTCGTAGTGTCCATAGTGAGTGCAAAAGGCAGTTTTGGGAATGTCCTCTTTGAGAATACGAAGTTGATGATAACCAGATAGAAAATCGATCTTGGAGAAGCAAGTTGCGCCTTGAAGTTGGTCAAAGAGATCATCGATGCGTGGAAGAGGATACGATTCTTGATGGTGAGTTTGTTAAGCTCACGATAGTCGATGCACATGCGGAACGAGCCATCCTTCTTCTTGACGAAAAGAACAGGAGCACCCCAAGGTGAGGTACTTGGACGTATGAAGCCCTTATCGAGGAGTTCTTGAAGTGGCGTAGATAACTCTTGAATCTCAGAGGGTGCAAGATGATAAGGTGTTTTAGCAATAGGAGTTGAACCAGGTACGGGGTCAATATGAAAGTCGACAGATCGAGGTGGAGGAGGACCAGGTAAATCTTCAGGAAAGACGTCAGGGAAGTCGCGCACCACTGGAACATCACTAATGCTCTTTCCCTTTCCCTTTTCTTCCACAACATGGGCTAAAAAGGAAAAGTACTGTTTGCGTAAATATCTATTTGCTTGTGTACAAGACATCAATTTCAGTCCTTTTGAAGGTCGGTCTCCATAAACGTGTAGAGTATCGCCAAATGGAAGAGGCAAACGAACGTACTTCTCATGGCAAGCGATTTCAGCATGGTTCTTACGAAGCCTATCCATTCCTATGATGATGTTGAAACTACCCAGTTGCATAGGTATAAGGTCGATAGTAAAAACGTAATCGTTAAGTGTAAGAAGACAATCGAGAAGAATGGAATCGACTAAGATGGATTTGCCATTGGCAACTTCGATTGAAAACAACTTAGGTAGTTTAGAGCGTGTACATTTTAACAAAGATTCAAATTCAACGAACACAAAGCTTTTATCTGCACCAGTATCAAATAGTATCAAAGCATAAAGATTATTAACAAGAAACGTACCATTTACGACTTCATTGTCGTTGCACGCCTGATTTGCGTTGAGATTGAAAGCTCGTCTTAGTGGAGGTTGTTGTTGTTCCTGATTCAGTTGTGGACATTGAGGATGGAGATGAGTTGTGTCACCACATTTGTAGCAAGCTCTAGCTGGTTTGGCGTTTTGTTGAGCTGGTTGAGCTTGTTGAGCTTGTGGTGTAGGGTTATTACGACAGTAAGCAGTTTATGGACAAAACGGTTGCAATTGGTATAATGGCGACAATTGACATTGGCAGGGTGATGAAAGTTGCAAGTAGTACACTTGGGATGAATCTCAGTGTATGGCTTTCGATCGGCTGCAGGCGTAGCAGGGTTCGGGTTAACAACTGGTACAATCGCGTTGCAACCAGGGTTCTGATGCTTTCGCTTCTTCCCCTTGTTTCCACTCGATTGTTGGGTAATTTGGTTAGCTGGCTTGGAAGAGACGGGGTTTGCAGCTTGTTTATCGCGAACACGATTGTTGTTCAGGGAAGCGGCGAGACGGTAAACAGCTTCGATTTTATCGAGTTTGGCTGCCTCGAGGGTATCACGCATAGCAGGAGGTAAACCATTTATATACTTTCGAATCATACGGTTGGTGGTCAAAACAAGATGGGGAACAATGAAACTAAGCTGTTTAAAGCGGGTGGTATAGGCTAGGTTATCGTCGGTAACTTGTTTTAGAGCCCAAAATTCTTCTTCCAACTTTTGTTGCTCATGTGGAGGGCAAAATTCTTCCATCATGAGTGTTTTGACATCTTCCCAAGGTAAAGTATAAGCCTCTTCGTTTGAACAAATGTTCCTTTCGTTTGTCCACCATTCCAGAGCTCGGGCATGGAATACCCCAGTAGCACTACGCGTTTTGAGCTCTTCAGGACATTCACTATTGATGAGTGTGACCTCTATGTTGTCAAACCATTCTAGCATAGCAGTCACCCCATCGTTGCCAGTGAATAGCTTGGGGTTGCAAGTCGAAAAGTGCTTGAAATTGAAAGACACAGGCTTGCGCACATCAACCTTAGAGTCGACGGAGGAGTTTGGATCTCAGTGACGATCTTTGGAACGATACGAGCTATCTGATTGGCCATGAATGCCATCATCTTCTTTTGAGAGCTGGTCTTTGACTTCTTAGACGGGTTGGAGAGATGAGAAGACATCTAAAATTCAAAAAGAACGAATATGTGAGACTTTATCATAATGTTTGTTTGAGAAAGTCATTTTCATGAAATGAACCACATAGCATATAGTCTCACATAGCATACAAAATGTTCAAATTTTTTCACATAGCATAGGAATATCCAAATCGTATCACATAGCATAATCATGAATTTCACATAGCATGACATTGATAAGGAAAGCATCGTAAATTTAGGTTGTTCACGAGAGATTATTCTTATTGATTTTGATTGCGAGAAACGTGCGAATTGTGTAACGGTTTTGAAATGAACGAGGTAACAAGTATAAAAATCACATATAAATTGAGATAACATAAAAGAGAGGCTCATAAAACATTGGACTTTTTCGGGTAGAGAAACGTCGACTATTCCAAAGTGGGTCAAAAGTCCTTTCGAATTAGAGAAAACGTGCTTTGGTCTATAGGTAAGATACTCTCGTCGAGAAGCGATTAACGGTATCTTACCCTTCCAGTTAGTGCACGTCTCTAGTCGATTGAAACAATCGGGACTTTGGAGAGATTGAAAATCGAGGAATGGGACTTAATCGACAAGATGTGGGTTTCACCCCTAACTTGAAGATTTCGTACCCTAATGTGGTTGGTACTCGTCGGGTCAAAATTTAATTTCGATACTTTGACGAGGGTCCACTAGAGTTTGAAATGGAAATTACCATTAAGATGTGGATTTCACTCCTAACTTAATGGTGTAATTTCGTGCAAAAATAGAATCAAGCGGAATGAGAGTCGTATACCAAATTGTGGGTTTCACGCCCATTTTGGTAAATTCGTCTCGTTTGTGTTATGAGTGTCTTTACGTCTTCAAAAGTGTATTATGTTAGCCTTAGGAAAGGCATGTAAGTTTAAGAGATAAAAAGAATAGATAAGAAGCAAGTAAGGTACCATGCATGAAATTTTAAACGACAAATAAGAATCAAAGTTCCTAAAACTATAGACTAGGGAAAAGCATTCCTACTTTTCCTAATTCCCTATAGTTATGGCTCTGATATCAATCTGTCACACCCCAACCGATGGCGGAAACACCGGGATGAGATGAACAAATTGCTCAAAACTTCATAACACTATGTGACAATATAAATTAAATTCAAATTTCATTGCAATACTAAATTGTCATACAAAGATTCAAAAACAAACAACATTGTTTCATAACATAACATCAAAATAACAAAATTAATCCAGGTGTGTTTTTAAGTCCACCTAAATCTCGTTCCTTCATAACATCATCTCATCATTCAACCTGCAACATGTATCAAAATATATCAACAAAAGGTTGGCGAGTATACAAGTTTTCATACATAGCATAATATAGATTAAAAAGTTTAAAGTCTCATATCCAACATGAATAACCAATATGCAAGTTTACTAAATATGCTGAAACGGTGTGCTATATGTTCAAACCCAAGAATCCAACGCGTTAATTTTGCCTATCCCAAAGAATAACGGGAGGTTAACATGTTTAATTTAACAATACCCCAAGTTTCGTGGGCGGTGCGTTAATACTATAGCGCTATAATTGTTAAGGTGGGCTAGCAAAGTTAATGAGCATATATCAACACAAATAGTTTACATAGCATACAAGTCTAACAAGCATCATATAGTTTCATGTTAAAGCATGGGTAGAGTATGATTAAAATAGTTTCGTGTGGAGTGTGATTAAAATAGTTTCGTGTGGAGTGTATTTCTTCGAAACATACCTGCAAAACAAGCCAAAAGGTGATGGAAACAATTGTTAGTTTAGAATAACAATGAGGATCCTGGATCCTTATTCTTGCAGCGTCTCCTGAGGATCCTTAATTCAAACTGAACTGAGGATCTGTGATCCAGACCACACTTGAGGATCCGTGATCCATATGCTATGAAATTCTATCCCTAACAATTGCCCCCAAACATGACTAGTTGATATCCAATTAGGTAGTCATGTTTGAACGGAACTCGGACGAGCCGTTACTTGGAGATATAGCCGTTGCGAGGCTTACATCAGCGAGGGTCATCCCTGCAACAAAGAATGATTATAAATAGGATAGAGATAAGGACCAAATTGCATTTAAATTCGAGACTTCGCTCCCTTAAATCCTCATCCGAAGATCCAAGAAGGTATTCTCTTTTCTCTTTTCCTTGATCTTCTCTTCTCTGATCCTCCGTTCTTTAAAATCGATGGCGAAGATGACTCCTCGATCCTCACCTACCAAAAATCCTAATCATAATAGCCCATTGAAGAGTCAGGATTTAACCAAAAACCCTTCAATGGAACTATGCCGATTCACAGACCCTGACATCGACCGGTTACCCCCCTGTTTCCCTGATGGCACAATATTCAGGCCCTTTGACTCCTCCACCAAGAGTGACTGTGTTTCAGACACATGAATCACTTTTCCTGCAACCCTTTTTCTGATCGGATTCACCTACCCTTTCCCTGCTCTCACACAGGGATTCTTCACACTTAGTGGCTTATGCTACATACAAGTCATGCCAATGGTGTGGAGGATCCTATATACACTTGAGCACATAGTTGAGCAAGAGGGTATCGATATAGGGATGTCCGAATTGAGCCAGTTGTACAATCTTGTGAGTCATGGTTCATACCGATACCTTTTTAAATCCAAACCTGACCAGCCACACCCGTTCTTGAAAGCCACCAAAAACGATACTAACTGGAGGAATCAATTCTTCTTTGTGAGGAGGGATTCTATTCCAAATGGGAACCAACTTCCCAAAAAGTGGAACACCGATGGTGGATATAGGATCCTTAGATTAGGATATGCGGTAAGGATTTTTCTTTTCTTTTGAGGATAACTGATCCTTTACTTTTGTCTTTGCAGCTATAACTCTGTCACATATTCAAGAATCACCAGCCACTCGAGAGAGAATTGAAGCTTTTTGGAAGCTTGACCCTGCAATCAGAACCTACCCACCAAAATCAAAGGATCCAGTAGATGTTTCATCAACTTCCTACACCATGTCATGTAAGCATTCACATATGTAAGTATATAAATTTTAATAAAAATATGAATACTTATCTGTTTGTTATGCTTGTAGGCACCGGAAAATCCTCAAAGTCGGCTTCCAGGTTCAGCGTAAGTGATCTTCATGAATATGCCTCCTCAAGGTTTCTCAAAAAGGAGTTGGCTGCAAGCCCAAGCATCCCGAATCCTAAGGGCATGAGCACAAGGGGCAAGGGTTCCAAAAAGAGAAAGATTACTAAGCACACTGTAGGCCTCCCTCTCATTCAACATCAGTTTGAGGAATACGTCTCCGAGGTAAGGATCCTGTATCCTTAAGTCTGAACTTTCCTTTCTAAGGATATGGGATCCTGATTGTTAACTTTCTATGTGCAGAAATTTGCCGAGATCCAAATGCTCCTTGATCAACATCTGGCAGAAGCTGAGCAGAAAAACCTGGACTTCCAGCAGATGTTCCTTGCTAAGGATAAGAAGATCTCTTCCCTTGAAAAAGAGGTGAACCTGCTGCAGAAGGAACTGGTCTTGGCTCAGATCACAACCCAGCAAGAGAAGGCAGAAGTCATGGATGGGGCTAAGCATTCTGCTACTATCGCCATGTTGAAGATCAAGCTGCAAATGGCTAAGGAGGCTGAGGATCCTTCCTTCGACAGGTCTGAATGGGACCAGGAGGCTTGGAGGCAGAGGCTGGCTGAGCTGGATGATGAGGATGAATCCGAGGGAGCAGCAGCTGGTGAAGCCGAAAGCAGTGGGCTAAAGGATCCTGGGGTGGCAGCAGGCAGTGATGGCAAAGGTGATGGAGACAAGGTGGTGGAGGCAGCGAAGGTGTAAGTTTCATCAATGGGCGATGATGGATATATCTAGACGCGGCCGGAGCCCATTTTTTATGGTTTTGTGGTTTTATTTGATGGTGTTTTGATGCTGAACGATTATGGTCTGTAACTAAACAATAGTATTTAGGTTTAAGCATCATGGATCCTTGGGACAATAGGGGGTAGCAAAGGTGGACAGGTCCTTCTGTTTGTGGAGGATGAAGCCTTTGATGCCCCTCATTTTTTAATTTCCTGCATGACCTAGAACTTTTTAGTATGGACACCCTTTGCCTACCCAAGCGGACGGGCAACGTTTTGCTGGTAGATGTTTGGATAGGCAATTTTGACAATCTTTAAAGGGTTTAACTTTGATAAATAAATAAAACTCTTAACTTTTGGCTATCTTGGTGTTGTTCATTCTGTGTATATTTACCTTTCAATTGTTATTGTACAATGTTTTGAACTTACAAGTTATTAGTGAAAGTATAAAATCAGCTTTATGTCAAAAGTTTAGGATATGATCAAGGATCAAATATCCTATAATCAAAAGGTTTAAAAAGTCAGACAATTTTAGGATCATATATCATGTTGTCAAAGAATAAGGGCAACATTGATAAACCAAAAATAAAGTTAGAGTAACTAGAGATTATACCAGAGAATCCAAGTTAGGATCCTATATCCTTAATACTTATAATTGTGACAATCCAAAGATAAAACCTGATAGAAAGTTAGGATCCTGGATCCTTAACTGTTCAGCTCCGGAAACCTGAAATATGAGATAACTTGGGACTAAGCCTACTGTAAAAGAAGATGTTAGTGTCTGGGGACAAGCCCAACAATCTAGGGACAAGCCCAATAAAAACTGGGGACAAGCCCAAAAATGGGGGACAAGCCCAAAGGATCTTGTGTAAACTGGAGTATGGCCCATACTAGCGACTATCCAAACTTAGTGACATGAAGATGCCAAAACCTTAGCTAACGTGAAAACGTTAGAAACCTTAGGAACGGATGTATGGTACATCTACCATTATACTTAGGATCCTAAATACAGCCAGTACAATGAAATTGTCAGCCCCTAAAGCGGGTACAGGTCCCATTGCCTTTAACTGCACTAGGATAATCGTGCGCAACTGGCGAAGGTGTAAGAACCTGATTCGTAGAAGGTAATAGATAACTTAAACTAGGGACAAGCCCAAAAAACTGGGGATAAACCCAAAGACTTAGGAAACTTCAACGGATACTTGATCCTTTGCTAAGGATGCATCAACTTCTGCAAAACTCAGAGTTTAGTAAAAAAGGATAAAGGATCCTGGATCCTTCCCCTTGTAATCAAATAATTTAAAGGATTAGGGAAATTAAAATCAAGTCATTACCAGAAGGAGGATCATAAATCCTCTAAGGATCCTTAATGTGTACCAGATAGGAAGATGGCCAAGGATCCTGGATCCTTCTTACATGAAGTATCTCTTCAGATGGACAACATTCCAAGCTCTTGGTATCAAATCACCTTCCATTGTTAGTAAACGATATGCCCCATTTCCTGCCCCAGCTTCAATAAGATAGGGGCCTTCCCACTTTGGTGCTAATTTGCCATCAGCAAGATTTGTGGTGTTTTGGAATGCTTTCCTCAACACCATGTCACCAACTTGAAACTTTCTGATCCTGACATTCTTATTATAAGCTCCAGCCATCCTTTGTTAATAGCTAGCCAATCCCACCCTTGCCAAATCCTTGAGTTCTTCTATGGTATCCAAGTCTTGAACCAAGTTTTCAGCATTTCCTTCAGGATCATGGATGCTTGTTCTTACAGTAGGGACTACCATCTCTTTAGGGATCACTGATTCAGCTCCAAACACTAAGGAAAATAGAGTCTGACCAGTAGAATTCTTGGGAGTTGTTCTATCAGCCTATAACACATAAGGTAGCTCTTCTACCCATTTTCCCTTTTTGGGTCCAAGCTTCTTCTTCAAGTTGTTGATGATGATCTTGTTAGATGATTATGCTTGACCATTAGCCTGTGGGTGGACTGGTGTTGATGTTATCATCTTAATCCCCCAACTGTCACAAAAGTTAGTAGTTCTACTCCCAATAAATTGGGATCCATTATCACAAACAATTTCAGAAGGAATACCAAATATGGTAATATTGTTTCTTTTAATAAAGGATATCACTTCTTTTTCTCTGACTTGAGCAAACGCTTCAGCTTCTATCCATTTGGAAATGTAATCAGTCATGGCAAGCATAAACACTTTTCCTCCTGGTGCTTTAGGAAGTTTGCCAACTATATCCATTCCCCATCTCATGAATGGCCAAGAAGAGGATATAGGATGTAGGAGTTCAGCTGGTTGATGAAGGATATTGCTATGTCTTTGACAAGCATCACATTTCTTGGCATAATCCACAGCATCCGTCTTCATAGTAGGCCAATAGTATCATGTCCTAAGGATCCTTGAGAACAATGCTCTGCCCCAAGTGTGGTTTCCACAATCTCCTTCATGGAAATTCTTTAGGACTTCTTGGATTTCAGGATCCTCGATGCACCTTAGATATGGACCTGCAAGAGATCGCTTATATAACATGTTATTTAATATTGTATATTGAGATACCTTGACTTTGAAAGCTCTGGGATTTTCCCCGTGTAGGAATCTCTCCATGTTGTATATATCTCATGATTGGAATGATCCAGGATCCTGAATGTGATTGTGCATCATTAATAGGTATGATTGCAGAATCCTCTACTATCTCCATAGCTGTGTGATCCTCAATAGCAGGAGCCAAAATGTGGATGATGGGAATTTTGATATCCTCTGGAATCTTCAATGATGATCCAAGGTTGGCTAGAGCATCAGCTTCTGCATTTTCTTCCCTGGGTACCTGTGTCAAACTAAAAGAAGCAAAAGAGTCTGCCAATTTCTTGACTATCTCTAGATATTTGATTAGTCTTTCACCTTTAATAGCATAAGAACCATTAAAGTGGTTAGTAATTAGCAATGAATCTACATGTACCTCAAGATACCTGATCCTCATGTGCTTGGCAATTTGCAAACTAGCTATTAAGGCTTCATACTCAGCCTCATTATTAGTAGTTTGAAACTGATGTGCACAAAATGCAACATATAAATTACATCAATTGTGGCATAAAACTAACCCTTTTTTAGTACTAATGTTGGAAAAAGTGTGTTTTTGTCTTCCTTTTGTATTTTCAGGATTAAATGAGCTTAAATAAACAAAAGAAGCAAAAAGGCTGCTAAATCTAACATAAATACAAGAAAAGGAACAAACGTGGCATGCCCGGCCTCCCCGACAGCATCTTCCCAAGCAAAATAAGAGAACAGAAGGCTAAACACGCCCCGTGCTCAATAAGCACGGGGGCGTGCCCAAGTGTCAGCAGAAAAGACAAAGCTGTAGAAGCTTCTATCACCCACCACGGGGGTGTGCCCAGCGGACACGGGGCCGTAGTCAACTCTAAGATTCGCAGAATCTGAGGAAATCTTGATAGTACAGATACGCTTCTGCACACGGGGGCGTGGTCAACTAATGCAGACAAACTGCAATTAATGAAGAAAGAGAAGGAAGGTGGACACGGGGCTGTGCCCAATGGACACGGGGCTGTGCCCAATGGACACGGGGCCGTGCCCAATGGACACGGGGCCGTGCCCAATGGACACGGGACCGTGCCCGAGTCTCTGTTCAGCCTATAAATAGGGGTACTTGGCTCATTTGCAAACCATCCCTTGGCACACCACCTCTCTCACACTTCACCCACCACCCACCACCATCACAACACCATCATCCACCACCATCATCCATCGTCTATCATAGAGTTTGTGAGTCGTCTCGGGATCCAAGATTGATCGTAAGAGTTCTTGACAATCAAAGGCCATGTTTGCCTAAGTCTCTTACATCACTTGGTGAAGACAAGTGTCTAGTGTAATACTTTTTATTTTTAATCTTTTCGCACTTTTTATTTGGTTATGTATTAATGACTTTAATAACTAGTTTCTTATGTTGAAGGTGATTCTTCCTTATCGTTTGTCCGTGGTGTCTTGGCATTATTTTACTGTCTATATAAAATAAAATATTTTCACCATTCATATCTCCACGGTCTATATGGAGATATGTTGGCTACCTGGTCGGGGGTTAAGGGAACAGTTTGGTAAGAGTCTTGCCTTGTTTAGTGTATAGATCCTGCAAGGACCTGGGTCAAATTTAGTAGGACCTCCTTCAATACCCACCGGTATTGGATGGTGGGGGTCCAAACTCTTTGATCCCCTCATATGTAAGCTACTATTAATACTTTAACCCGGCTACTTAGGACTGTATCCCTGCTGACTCAGACTACTTAGCCGAGGGTAACGTCACCTTCAAAAGGGGGGCCTACCATAATATGCATTAATAACTTAATTAATTATCTTTCAATAATCCGACCCTTTAGGATTATATTCTTGCTGACTCAAACTACTGGGTTGAGGGTAACGTCACCTTCAAAAGAGAGGCCTACTACAATAACTAAGATAATCTCTTAAAAAGTGTAAAAGTGCGGAAATAATCAAAGGTTACACTAAACACGAGTCGGAGCCAAGTGATTCATCTTGTCTATCTGTTTTTATTTTTATTTTATTTTTCAGCATTTTAGTTAGTTTTATTTTTCTTATTTAAAAACCTTTTTCTAACCTTTTGATTTGATTAGACGTTGAGGATAAACCGGTACTAAAAGCTCTTATGTCCTTGGACGACCTCGGTATCTTACCAACACTATACTACGCTCACGATGGGTGCACTTGCCCATATGTGTGTTTGGTGTTAGTAAAATATCGTGTTTTATAAATTTAAAACTTGACTAACGTGTAAAAAGGGCTTAAAATATACTTAAATATATATCACACCACACACGCATCAAGTTTTTGGCGCCGTTGCCGGGGACACAAGGATTTTAAGAAAGTTAGGAATCAACGGCCTAATCGTTTTTTCTAATTTTTCTGATTTTTAGGACTTTCTTAAATTTTCATTTTCTGCAGAGCTCAGCACGGGCCATGCCTTGTCGGACACGGGCCGTGCCCAGCATTGTTACTGACAGTTTTTATTTTTGAGTTAAAGAGAGTTGAGCACGGGGCCGTGTCGGTGCAACACGAGGCCGTGTTGAACTCCCCAGTAACAGGGATCCGGAAAACAATCACTGTATCTCCGACCACGGGTCGTGTTCATCTGAGCACGGGGCCGTGGTGAAGCTTCTGACCAACGTTCTTTTCTGTTTTTATTGCTGGACTTGGAACCCAGGCGCCACATCTGAACTTTCTACGTAGTGTATGAGCTCCAGTTCTAGTAGAGACATAAAAGAACCTCTTAAAGAACCCGGAGGCTTTCTCAGAAAAAGACTTAAAACTAAAAACCAAGAGAAAGTTTCGGGGGACCCACTTCCAATGGTGGACCAACATACCCTCATGGATTACCTACGACCCACTGTAGGTAATCTCGGCGCCACTATCAATGCACCGAATGTTGAAGCCAACAACTTCGAACTTCGACTGCATTTGATACAAATGCTTCAAAACTCCGCAACCTTTCATGGGCCTGCGGATGAGGATCCCCATCTACATATTACTAATTTCTTAGAAATATGTGATACCTTTCGGATCAATGGAGCATCAAACGACGCCATCCGCCTTTGAATGTTTCCATTTTCACTAAAAGACCGAGCTAAGGCTTGGCTTAACACCCTCCCAGTTGGCTCGGTAAACACCTGGGATGAACTAGCCCAAAAGTTTCTATATAAGTATTTTCCTCCTGTTAAAACGGCTAAACTAATGACTGAAATTAATAAATATTCACAAGAGGATGGGGAATCCTTATATGAAACTTGGGAAAGGTTCAAGGAGCTACTAGGAAAGTGTCCTCATCACGGTCTTGCGGTATGGCAACAAGTATCCACTTTCTACAATGGGTTGTTGCCACACACAAGACAAACACTTGATTCTAGCTCCGGGGGACTTTTAGGTAATCGTCCCCCAAATGAAATATATAATCAAATTGAGGAAATTGCTCAAACCAATTTTCAGTGGCACACTCCCCGAGGCAATAAATCTATTGCCCCGGGCGCCCATAAGGTTGATGAAAGCACTTCTTTACAAGCTCAAATCGAGGCCCTTTCTTAAAAAATCAAAAAGTTAGAAATGGCAAAAAGGGTCTCGGTTATGGCTTGTGAGGGGTGTGGTGGGCCACATGAAAATTGGAGTTTTATGAAAGAATTAGATGATCAAATGGAAACGGTAAACTACATTGATAATTGGCCTAGGCCGTCGGGTCCTCCAACGGGTACCTACAACCAAGGATGGCGTAACCACCCCAACCTTGGTTGGAGAGAACCCGACAATAGTAGTAACCTACAAAATCTAAACCAACGAACAAACTTTCAACAACCACAAAATTTCTCTCAACAACAAGGTGGACGAGAAAGGCTTGAAGATACTGTATCTCGCCTTATCTCCGACACCGAAAAGAAAAACTCGGATCGATTTCAGCAATTGGAATCAAATTTCAGAAATCAACAAGCTATCATTCAAAACATTGAAAAACAATTAAATCAGATAGCTCAAAATTTTTCCGAGAGACCACAAGGCGCGTTACCAAGTAATACCGAAACCAACCCAAAGGTACAAGTACATCTCATCACATTGAGAAATCGAACTGTGGGTCCCGAGGAGGCTCCATTACCGCCAGCTGAAAGAAGCCAATCCAGCCATACCACAACTCCACCCACATCCCAACCAGAGAAGGCTTTTCCACCAATCCAAGAGCCTACTAAGAGTCCTCCGGTTCCATACCCCGGTCGGTTAATTTGTCAAAAAACCGATGAGCAATTCGCAAAGTTCAAAAATTTACTAAAACAATTGCATGTTAATATTCCATTTATCGAAGTCCTAACTCAAATGCCTAAATTTTCAAAATTTATGAGGGACTTCCACACTCATAAAAGGAAAATTGAATCATTGCAATTAGTTAACTTAGGCGAAGAATGCTCCGCCTTACTGCTCAACAAACTCCCGCAAAAGAAGCTTGACCCCGGAAGCTTCACAATTCCTTGCTCGATTGGGGAATCCCCCATTCGTAATGCACTGGCCGATCTCGGGGCAAGCATCAACCTCATGCCCTCATCAATATTCAACCGACTCGGCTTAGGGAAAACAAGCCCTACAAAAATAAGCATACAACTCGCCGATAGATCCGTCAAATATCCACAAGGTGTCACTGAAAATCTATTGGTCAAAGTCTGCGAATTTGTCTTTCCGGCCGACTTTGTCATACTAGATATGGAGGAAGATACCGAAGTACCACTCATCTTAGGGAGGACATTCCTAGCTACGGCTCAAGCGGTGGTAGATATGAATGATGGAACACTAACATTGAGGATTGGGGATGAGGAAATGAAGTTTGGAGTTGGAAAAAGAGTAGAAGACGACGACCCAGTCAACTATATGAAGGTCATAGACTCAAGTTTGGATGACGCTCTCCGACGGTGCAGCATGGGATGCAAAACATCCCACTTGGGTGACATATGATCAGGCTTTGGGTATAGCCAAGGACCCTTATAAACGTGGTGCACCACGGAGACATTCCGCGGAACTATCCTTAGCTTAGTTTAGATTAATTTTTACATTTTCTAGTTTACTTTTAATTTGCAGGAATAAAACACACTCGGGATGGTAAAGGATACCAAGGGAACGTGAACCAGCACCCCATGCACAAAAACAGGGCCACCCGACAAATTTTTCTTCATTACAGCAAGTTCAGCACGGGGCCGTGCTCGCCCAACACGACCCGTGCCCAACTATCTGCAGAAAATACCCAGTTCAGGTAACTAGATACGGGGCGTGCTCACTGAACACACCCCTGTGCCCAGGCTTCTGTTTCTTTTTGACAATTTCTGTTACTGGCGATCTGAACACGGGGCCGTGCCCGGACACCACGGGGCCGTGTCCAGACGCCCAGTAACATGAATTTTTGCTTTTTCACACCTTTTTACACATTCAATCAACCTAAAAAAAACTTATTTTTGGGACACGTTGAGGAAAATGTGTAATTTAAGTGTGGGGGGGGGGGGGGATGCTAAAACCTTGAATCTTGTAAGTCCTAATTACAAGCCTTACACAAAACTCTATTGGAATCGCTAATCACCCCAAAGTTTTTCAAAATATTTTCATTTTTTTTACTTGTCTAGGTTTAATTCGGGAATTCCAAGTTCTAAAAAAGGTTATATTTTTACAAATTTACAACCGATAGCGTCGTGATAAAAAGAACCAACATAAGAAAATTATGAAACGGCATGACACGTTTAATTAAAATTTGATTATATATACTTGATCACATAAAAATCCATTCCCACAAAAAAGTGAGTTTTGAGCCTTTATTGAGCATACAATATATATCTTTAAACTAAATGCTCATTTTTCGTTTCTTGTGTGAATAGCCGCTTGGTTCTTACGACTCTAGAACTTGCCACGACGATACATTCCCGGTCCTTACCAACTTAAACCCGAGTAACTAAATGAAGGAGGCATTAGGACTAACCATTTTTATTTCTACACCATTATTTTTCTTTTTTTTTTTACCACCTACCCAAAATCCCCCTAGTTAACCCCTTTGAGCCTAAACCTTTTTATTTCATAACCCAAAACAAACACCCTTTCACCCACCAAAACCTTTTTATTTTTTAACCCTTTGTTTTAGTAACAGGCTCGGTTTTTCTTATGACCTTCAAAAAAAAATGATGATGATGATGAAGCAAAAGAGAAATAAACAAACAAGTTTATCAAAAATAACTTTGTTTGAATAATGGCTTCATCAAAATAAAAAAAATAAAAAAATAAAAAGTCTTACGAAAACCGACACTTTTTAAGCCTTTCACCCTTTTACTAACCACTAACCCAACCACCTACCTTTAGCCCAAGCCTAACCCTTCACCCCAAAAGTCCTCTTGATATTTACAAAGGTGTATAGTTAAAAAGGAGGAGGATTGATTGTTTGGCAAGCTTATGGTATGAGTAAGTTCCATGCCGCTCTCGAGTGATTCACTAAAATACATCTTCGGCCGAGTGTTGAGTGATCCCCCCGTGAGGTATGTGAACTTGTATATAAATGGAATTTTAAAAAAGGCATGTTATGCCCTAATAAGTAATTTATCTTATGAAATGTTTTAAATAAATCACGACGAATAGGATTGTAAATAAATAAAAATAAAACTTAATAAAGAATCTTGGAAAACCCGACACTCTATGACAAGCCCAAAAAAAAAACCCTTCTCTTCTACCCATTCCATTTGGGAGTGTAAAGCCACATTATAAAGATTTTTGCTTGAGGACAAGCAAAGATTCAAGTGTGGGGGTATTTGATGTGCACATAATGCAACGTATAAATTACATCAATTGTGGCATAAAACTAACTCTTTTTAGTACTAATGTCGGAAAAAGTGTGTTTTTGTCTTTCTTTTGTATTTTCAGGATTAAATGAGCTCAAATAAACAAAAAAAGCAAAAAGGCAGCTAAATCTAACATAAATACAAGAAAAGGAACAAATGTGGCATGCCCGGCCTCCCCAACAGCATCTTCCCAAGCAAAACAAGAGAACAGAAGGCTGAACACGCCCCGTGCTCAATGAGCACATGGGCGTGCCCAAGTGTCAGCAGAAAAGACAAAGCTGTAGAAGCTTCTATCACCCACCACGGGGGCGTGCCCAGTGGACACGGGGCTGTGGTCAACTTTAAGATTCGCAGAATCTGAGGAAATCTTGATAGTACAAATACGCTTCTGCACACGGGGGCGTGACCAGCGGACACGAGGGTGTGGTCAACTAATGCAGATAAACTGCAATTAATGAAGAAAGAGAAGGAAGGTGGACACGGGGTCGTGCCCAAGTCTTTGTTCAGCCTATAAATATGGGTGCTTGGCTCATTTGCAAACCATCCCTTGGCACACCACCTCTCTCACACTTCACCCACCACCCACCACCATCACAACACCATCATCCACCACCATCATCCATTGTCCATCATAGAGTGTGTGAGTCGTCTCGGGATCCAAGATTGATCGTAAGAGTTCTTGACAATCAAAGGCCATGTTTGCCTAAGTCTCTTACATCACTTGGTGAAGACAAGTGTCTAGTGTAATACTTTTTATTTTTAATCTTTTCGCACTTTTTATTTGGTTATGTATTAATGACTTTAATAACTAGTTTCTTATGTTGAAGGTGATTCTTCCTTATCGTTTGTCCGTGGAGTCTTGGCATTATTTTATTGTCTATATAAAATAAAAGATTTTCACCATTCATATCTCCACGGTCTATATGGAGATATGTTGGCTACCTGGTCAGGGGTTAAGGGAACGGTTTGGTAAGAGTCTTGCCTTGTTCAGTGTATAGATCCTGCAAGGACCTAGGTCAAATTTAGTAGGACCTCCTTCAATACCCACTTGTATTGGATGGCAGGGGTCCAAACTCTTTGATCCCCTCATATGTAAGCTACTATTAATACTTTAACCCGGCTACTTAGGACTGTATCCCTGCTGACTCAGACTACTTAGCCGAGGGTAACGTCACCTTCAAAAGAGGGGCCTACCATAATATGCATTAATAGCTTAATTAATTATCTTTCAATAATCCGATCCTTTAGGATTGTATCCTTGCTGACTCAAACTACTGGGTTGAGGGTAATGTCACCTTCAAAAGAGGGACCTACTACAATAACTAAGATAATCTCTTAAAAAGTGCAAAAGTGCGGAAATAATCAAAGGTTACACTAAACACGAGTTGGAGCCAAGTGATTCATCTTGTCTATCTGTTTTTATTTTTATTTTATTTTTCAGCATTTTAGTTAGTTTTATTTTTCTTATTTAAAAACCTTTTTCTAACCTTTTGATTTCATTAGACGTTGAGGATAAACCAGTACTAAAAGCTCTTATGTCCTTGGATGACCTCGGTATCTTACCAACACTATACTACGCTCACGATGGTGCACTTGCCCATATGTGTGTTTGGTGTTAGTAAAATATCGTGTTTTATAAATTTAAAACCTGACTAACGTGTAAAAAGGGCTTAAAATATACTTAAATATATATCACACCACACACGCATCAGAAACTCACAAGCAATTGAGTGGGGTATTATGTCCCCCTGTGGCGATTTTAGTAGTAAGCCTAGTCCAGTTCCTTTGGCATTTGAAGCTCCATCTGTGTAGAGTATCCAAGGATCCTTAGTCTCTTCAAGCTGTTGAACTTCCATTTCAGCTTCCCTTTGTAGATCACTACTGAAATCAGCCACAAAGTCAGCTAAGGCTTGGGATTTGATGGCAGTTCTTGGTTCATATCTGATATCATAAGCACTGAGCTTGACTGCCCACTTTTCCATCCTTCCTGACATTTCAGGTTTCCTGAGAACATTCTTGATTGGAAAGTAAGTCTTGACAATAATAGCATGAGTTTCAAAATAATGGCGTAATTTAGTAGATGCCATAATTAAAGCAAGGATAAGTTTTTCTAAATATGAATACCTGGATTCAGCATCAAGCAAACTTTTACTTAATATACAGGATGTTGGGTACCTTCATGATCCTTTACAAGGACTGCACTTACTGCCTTAGAAGAAACTGCAAAGTACAAGGATAATATATCCCCTTTTCTGGTTTCATTAAGGCTGGAGCTGAGGATAGGTAATCCTTAAGGGCCTTGAGAGCATTCTCATGCTTTTCAGTCCATTCAAATTTCTTGTTCTTTCTCAGAATGTCATAGAATTCCTTGCATTTCTCTGATGACTTTGAGATGAACCTGTTCAAGGTTGCGATCCTTCCTGTTAATCTTTGCACATCCTTGGCACTGGAAGGAGATTTGATGTTCACTATCGCCTTGATTTGCTGTATACTTGCCTCTATCCCTCTTTTCATCACCATGTAGCCTAGAAACTTGCCAGCTTTTACACCAAAGCGGCACTTGGAAGGATTCAATTTCATATTGTATTTATCAAGGATATCAAATGCTTCCTCCAAATCTCTAAGGTGATCCTCAGCTCTCTTGGACTTAACCACCATGTCATCTATATAGACTTCCATCGTGTGTCCAATTTGTTCTTTAAACATCATATTAACTAGCCTTTGGTAGGTAGCACCTGCATTTCTTAGTCCAAATGGCATAGCAATATAACAATAGATACCAGTAGGGGTCATAAAGGTTGTATCCTCTTGATCAGATGGTTCCATCTGAATTTGTTGGAATCCAGATGAAGCATCCATGAAAGTCAACAACCCATGACCCGCGGTAGCATCCACCATGGAGTTAATGTGGGGTAATGGGAAAGGATCCTTGGGACATGCCTTATTTAAATCAGTAAAATCGACACATACCCTCCACTTTCCATTTTTCTTTTGAACAACAACCACATTGGCTAACCACCTTGGATACTTAACCTCTCTAATCATACCTGCTCTGAGCAGTTTATCTACCTCTTCCTGGATGATGGCATTCCTTTCAGGTGCAAACTTTCTCCTCTTTTGATGTATGGGTTTGAATGACCTGTCAATGCCAAGTTTATGAGTAATAATATCTTTAGAAATACTTGTCTTGTCCTCATGCTTCCAGGCAAAGGTAGCTTTTCTTCTCTTTAGGAAGGATACTAGATCCTGTTCAATGTCATTGAGGATCCCGGATCCTATGAAAACTTTGGATTCCAGATCCTGAGGATCCATCAGTGTATCTTTCACATCTTGTTCTCTTGCCTCTAGGACATCTCTTGGAGGATACTTTAATTGTTATTGCTCCCTGGGTCTTGAGGCTGGCTTCATTGATGAAGTGTAACATTTTTTGGCCTCTTGTTGGTCACTTTCTATCTTCACCACACCCCATGGAGTAGGGAGTTTCACACACTGATGATATGTAGAGGGAACTGCTTTCATGTCATGTATCCATGGCCTGCCAAGAATAACATTGCAACAAGATAATCAATCTATGACACAAAACTTCTGAAAAGAATTAACTCCCTCTATGTAAATGTGAAGTTTAATGTCCCCCATTGTGTTCTTGGTTTCTCCATTGAATCCCACAAGAACTGATGATCCTGGGATAATTTCTGATTCAGGGATGTTCATCTTCTTGAGGACATCAAGCTGAATGACGTTCACTGAGCCTCCTCCATCTATGAGAATCCTGTGAACAAAATGGTTAGATATAAACAATGTAATAACAAGACCATCATGATGAGGATCCTGAATATCAACACGATCATCCTCATCAAAGGTGTTAGGGATAGAATTTTATAGCCTATGGATCACGGATCGTCAAGAGTAGCATGGATCACGGATCCTCAGTTTAGTTTGAATTAAGGATCCTCAGGAGACGCTGCGGGAATAAGGATACAGGATCCTCATTGTTATTCTAAACTAACAATTATTTCCATCACCTTTTGGCTTGTTTTGCAGGTATGTTTCTAAGAAGACTTATTCCACGTGAGATACCAGGGGAATATGCACTATATTTTCAACATGTGCACGAGCTAGTGACCGTTAGTGGTAATTGTGGGTGATGAGCTGATTTTTCATATAGTTAGTTAGGATATTTTTAGCTAAGATTAAAGGGGTATTGAGCTTATATTTAGAAACACTTTGCACTCTGGTTTATGTACAACACTTCTAGTACTCTCTTTCTCAAACACACACACACTAGAACTCATTGTATCAAGCTCAATAGTTCCGAAGTTGTAAACTTGTTTATTCAATATACTTGATAGTGATAGTTTTCACTATCCGAGGTTTTTGGTGCCGGAGATCACACATTGATCAAGGGCTTTTTCCTCGTATAAATCCTTGTGTTCAACATTCATTTCATACATTAATTGTTCATACATTTAATTATTTAGCTAAGCATCACACCACACAAAATCAGATTTGGTTGCATTATCCTTGTGTGATTTTTGACCAAAATAGTTTGGCGCCCACCGTGAGGCAATTGGTGCTTCAATTATGAGAAATTTTGTTCATTTCATTCATTTCTATTCATTATCTTCAACTACATGGCTTCTCAAGCGAAAAACACTCCAAGTTCCATGCCGACGATCACCTCTTCACAGGGCATTCCACCTGTGCCTCCTGCACCTTATGGATCCCAAAAGAATGCTGAGAATGTTGCGACTAAACAAACCCCCATTTTCTCAAAACCAAATACTGCTGCTTCTTCTGGTCCTACTAACAATGATCTTTATTCTTTGATTTTGCAGATGAAGGATTACATGCAGCAGCAGGGCAGAACAAATGACAGGATCCTTCGAGAAATTGATGAAATCAAGAAATTGAAGAGATCAGTGGAGGATCACTCTCCATTGATGCCTAGATCACTGAATTTTGATTCTCCAGTCATAACTGCCCAACACTCCACAACATCAGGCGTTCAATACCAGGATGGATCATCGAGTATACGCTATGGATCATCGGCAATGACACAGGCTCAAGGATCCTACTTCCAGCCTACAGGATCCTCTCTTCAGCCTCAAGGATCCTCCTTCCAGCATCAAGGATCCTTCTCTAGTTCAGGAGGATACATGGGCATGCAGACCACCCAGGGATCCTACTCTCAGTATCCAGGATCCTCATCTCGGTCAAGGATCCTCCTCACAGGTTCAAGGATCCTCCTCTCATGTTCAAGGATCCTCATCTCAGGCTCACGGATCCATAGATTATCCTCCAAGACCCCCAGCTTCGGTGTATCAAGGATCCAACATCTTTCAGGATCAAGGATCCTTAAGGAGTGTACAACCCAGAAGTTCAGAAATTCACTTGGGAGACTTCATCCCTATGCAGACTATTGCTTCGTCTGGTCCCTCAATCATGCCAGAATCACATCAATATGGATTCACATCAGGAATTCCACCCTTGAATCCATCAGGAGGTAACACTTTAAATTCTTCCCATAATGCTAACCATGGCTTTGTGCAGGATACAGGAATCAACCAAGCCATGGATAAGAAATTACAAAAGCTCAAGGATATGATATCCAGTGTTCCAGGAGTGGTTAAACCCATTCCTGAAATTCCAGATGGAAGTCACAGAATATCTCGTTTCGCACCACCTATTCGTGATGCAGAAATACCGAAGAGGTTTCAAACACCAAACATGAAGCTCTACGATGGTACAACCAATCCAGAAGAGCATGTAGCTCAATACAGGGATAGAATGGAAATCAACCCCATTCCTGAAAGGTTGAAGGAAGCATGTCTATGCAAGGGTTTCAGATCCACACTTACAGGATCAGCTCTTAAATGGCTGCTAAGTCTTCCCCCTTATTCTATTACTTCATTTGCTAACTTAGTTAATTTGTTTAATAGCCAATTCTCATGCAGTAGGAGATTTGAGCGATTAACTAGTGATCTCTATAGGGTAACACAAGGTCAAAATGAATCACTTAGAGATTATATAACCAAATTCAGTAGAGAATCCTTAGAAATTCCTAACTTGGATATAGCTACGGCTGTAGAAGCTTTCAAAATGGGTTTACTTAAGGATTCACAGTTCTATGATGATCTTGTCATGACTCCTTGCAGGAACCTTGATGAAGTAAGAACCAGGGCCCTTAGATTCATCCAATTAGAGAATGATAAAAAGATCCAAGAAAGACTGTCAGGATCCTCAAAGCAGGAAAAGCAAGGATCCTATTTCAGGAACAACAAATCTAAATCATACAACAAGTCTGATAATCAAAACGTGCACGCAGTGGAGCAAGAAGAGGATGATGAAGATTATCCACCCATTTCTGAATATTGCTTTGCTGTTGATAACAATGAACTAATCCTTGCAATGCAGAATCTAGGTGAAAAAGCAAGATGGCCCAGAAAGAATGATAAGCCAGCTGCCACAAAAGACAAATCCAAATGGTGTGCTTATCATGAAGATTTCGGTCATCTCACTGATGAATGCATAGCACTCAGGATAGAGATTGGTTATTTGTTAAGCAAAGGGCATTTGAAGGAGCTTTTTTGAAGGAAAAAGTCAAGTATCCAGGATCCTAAAAAGGTTCTAGAAAGAGCTCCTGCTCCTCCTGCTGATGCACAAATTATCAACTTCATATCTGGTGGATCAGACATATGTGGTGTTTTGGTAAAAAATCAGACTAGGATAATGCAACCAAATCTTATTTTGTGAGGTGTGATGCTTGAATGAATGAACGAATGTATGAATAACTTGTAAATGAAATGAACAAGAGACACAAGGATTTATACGAGGAAAAAGCCCTTGATCAATATATGATCTCCAGCATAAAAAACCTCGAGTGATGGAAACGACCGATCACCAACTATATTAAACAAGTAAAGGTTACAAGTCGGGATGATAACAAGCTTGTTACAAGGATCACCAGTGTGCAAAAATGTGTGAAATCGCCAATATGTTGCAGAGAGTTTTCGAGTGTGTGTGTTTGCTAACTTGTTCTCACTATTCAAGCTCGTTATCCCCTTATAAAAATGGAAATAATGTAAATAACAAACAATCCGCAAATTGTGCTAGCTTCCCATGACTTCCATAACGGTCATACAAGCCATGCACGTGCAGAATAATGGAGCATATTCTCCTGGAATTTCGGAAAGACTAAGTCCCATGCGAATACCCCTGTAAAACAAGTTCAAATATAGTGGAAACAACCGTTAGTGTAAGGATAACTGTTATGGGTGAAATTCTGAGCCCATATCCTGGATAATATCTTAAATTATATCTTGATTATATGATATCTGTTCATGCCCGGGATGCTGATTCATGATATTGGTAGCATCCTGATATGGTATCCTGAGGATCACTAACGGATTATGTGCAGGAACGTGAGTCTAAGCTTGCAACATTCATGAGGACCTTTTCCCCAGAAGACTCGGTCTAAGTTGTTCGAAGAAAGACGTTGAACCCGCTTTACTTGGTCTCCAACGTTTACTAAGGAATATTCGAAGGCATCCCCCATTTATAGGAGATTTTGTTTTCATTTCTTAGCTATAAATAGATGGATAAATCAGATCGAATAGGACACAACAACACTCTCTGCTCTCTAACACCTCAACTCTCTCGCAACTCTCACTTTCACAAAAAGCATTGTAACACTTAGCGATCTGATCAATATCCTGCACTGTATCCTGACGTTTGAAGTAATAAGAAGAACAAGGCAGCTGCGATTGTCAGCTCCTGAGGTTTTGTGCCGGCGATCTAGATTGATCAAGGGCTTTCCTCGTATATCTCGTGTCGCCCCCTTTACTTTTTGCTCATTGTTTAATCATAGATATAGCTCGATATCCTGAGATATATCCTGAAACTATTTTAACAAACAATCAATTCAGCATATTTACAACACACATTCTTAGCACACTACCTCACTTAACTAATTTGATCACTAAATTGCTTAGGTAATTTTTGACCAAAACAATTTGGCGCCCACCGTGGGGCAAGTGGTGCTATTTCTACTAGAAGCTTTTGCAAAATCATTACTTGGTTTTATATTTTCAAAACTTTTTGCTACACTATTTTCAATGGCCTCAAGATCAAACATGAGCTCCTCCACCGTGTCTGTTACAACCTCTGCAACAATTGGTTCGGTGCTTCCTCCACCTCCTCCAAGGACGCAAGCTTCCACACAGCCTCAGGATATTATCCCTACTCGGAACATCTAGGGATTTGGTCCTGTTTTGGCTTCTAATGATGAAATTCTAACTTTATTTGGTAGTATACAGGAACATATGAAACAACAACAGGAGACCAACCAAATGCTGATAAGAGAAATACAACTCTTAAAACCTAGCTCAAGCAGGCCCACCAAGGATACTGTCACTCCCTTGCAACCCAGAGCCTTGAACTTCAGTTCTGCAGTATATACTGAGGATAACAGGGGAAATATTGTGCCTAGCCATTCTCAGAATCATACTCCTAAGATACCCTCTTCGGTCAGGGTGTCAACTGTTAGAAGCTCAGGATATGCTTCAGGATATGGCCAGAATCCTCAGACTGGTAACGTGTCAAATAATAATAATACTCTTGCTACTAATGGTATTGGATCTTTGCAGGATGCAGGTATGACATCAACATTTTCTAGGGAGCTTCAAAAGTTGAAGGACATGATATCCAGCATACCTGGGGTGGTCCAGCCAATTCCGGAAGTGTCCCAAGATAGCCACAGGATATCCTAGTTTGCATATCCTATTTGTGATGCTGAAATCCCAAAAAGATTTCAAACCCCTGACGGGTGGTCCGTAGGACAACCCTTGAAAGGTCTAAATATATACATAATCCATACTTTATTCGGTTAATTGCTCGAACTTGGTAACCACTCTACATTTGATTATGCAGGTGCTAAAGTGTTCAAAATGCAGGATTATAAGATGGCAGCGTGGATTTTGTTTTATTGGAGGGCCATAATTGATTTTGGGGAAAC
>JARYGA010034816.1:0-26580 GCA_030545235.1 Helianthus tuberosus | reverse complement strand
TCACTTCGCTTCCTTCGTCCTATGAAGCATTCAAGATCAATTACAACACTCAGAAGGACAAATGGACGATGAGTGAGCTGATCGCTATGTGCGTGCAGGAGGAAGAGCGTATGAAGATGGATCGCACTACTGATGTTGCTAACTTCACCACCTCCAACTCTAAGAAGAGGAAGAACAATCATCACAGAAAGGATGCTTCCAAGGTCCAAAAGCCAAATCCTAATATAAGTGCACCTTCCAGCTCTAAGAGCTCCTTAGGCAAACCCTATTGCAAGTTCTGTAAGAAGACAGGACATAAGCAAAAGGAATGCCCTGACTTCAAGGAGTGGCTGGCTAAGAAAGGTAACGATTTTTTCATGATACTTGAGTCCTTTAATTTAAATGTTCCTGTTAATTCTTGGTGGTTTGATTCTGGTTCTATGGTTCATGTTACCAATTCAAATAAGGGATTCCTTACAATCCGGAAGCTGGGAAGAAACCAAAGAACACTTAAAGTTGGGGATGATCGGGAATTAGAAGTGAAGGCTACATGAACATTACAATTATTTTTGAAAACTGGTTTATGTATTAAACTTTATGATACCTTATATGTTCCTGAGGTAACTCAGAACCTTGTATCAGGACCAAAGTTAGACATAGACGGTTTTGTCGTTTCTCATGGTCATCGCAAACTCTCTATTCTCTATGATTCCGTTATTTATGGTACTGGCATTCTGGATGGGGTCTCTATAGATTAGAACTAGATGATAATTTTTCCAAATCTTTGTTGTCATATAATATTAATGAATCACTCACAAAGATGAAACAGGTTCGAGACTTAGAGACTTCATCTATGTTGTGGCATCAACGTTTAGGCCACATCTCAAGAGAATGATTAAATCGTCTCGTAAAGGATGAAGTCTTACCTCTTCTCGATTTTACTAATTTTGGAACATGTGTCAAGTGTCTTAAAGGCAAAATGACATTAGCGAATAAGAAAGGTGCCACTAGGAGCTCTAATTTATTAGAACTCATTCATACTGACATTAGTGGTCCTTACCAAATCGCAGGCATAACAGGACATACTTCATTTATCACTTTCATTGATGATTATTCTCGTTACATGTACTTGTATCTTATTAAGGAAAAGTCTGAATCTCTTACAACTTTTAAAGATTATAAAGCTGAAGTTGAAAAGCAATTAGATCGTCAGATTAAAGTTGTGAGATCAGATAGAGGCGGTGAATATTATGGAAGACATACTGATGTGGGTCAAGCTCCTGGTCCATTTTATGAGTTTTGTAAGGGCCAGGGGATTGTGAACCAATACACCATGCCTGGTACACCTCAGCAGAACGGTGTCGCTGAACGAAGAAATCGTACCCTTATGAACATGGTGCGCAGTATGGTAGCCAACACTAATTTACCATTATTCCTCTGGACTGAAGCGTTAAAAGCAGCTGTTCATATACTCAATAGAGTCCCTTCTAAGTCTGTCCCTAAAACTCCTTATGAACTTTGGACAGGAAGGAAACCGAGTCTTAAATATATGAAAGTATGGGGCTGCATTGCTGAAGCAAAACTCTATAATCCTTTCCTAAGGAAACTTGACCCTAAAACAGTTACCTGCTTCTTTATCGGGTATCCTGATCATTCGAAGGGTTATCGTTTCTATTGTCCTTCCCATGTCACCCGTATTGTTGAAACCAAGCGTGCTGCGTTCCTGGAGGATTTCAAGGTCAGTGGGAGCAGTACCAACCCTTACGAAGAATTGCAAGAAGTACAAGATGCGGGGGGAGAGACTCGTCGCTTACCATTACTCCGTTTACTCCTCTTGTACCCAATACAACAACTGCACCTGAAGCTACTGCACAAATTTCATCTCCACAATCAGAACCCATTATACCTCATAATGAAGGCACATCAAACGCTGAACCCGATAATCAACTCAGGAGGTCATCTAGGCAAAGAAGGCCTACTAATTGGGATGATTATGTTACCTACCTGACTGTAATGGATGCTGGAAAGCTCAATGATCCTATCTCTTATAATGAAGCCATTAGCAGTGATCAGTCTTCTGAATGGAATAAAGCAATGATTGATGAGCTTGAATCCATGAAGAAAAATGATGTTTGGGATTTAGTTGAATTGCCCAATGGTGCCAAACCTGTAGGTTGTAAATGGGTGTTCAAAACAAAACTGGATCCGAATGGGAACGTTGAACGCTACAAAGCGAGATTGGTTGCAAAGGGCTACACTCAGAAAGAGGGAATTGACTATCAAGAGACGTTTTCACCTGTCTCTCGTAAAGATTCATTAAGGATCGTTATGGCCCTAGTAGCTCATTTTGATTTAGAGCTGCATCAGATGGACGTCAAAACTTCTTTCCTTAACGGAGACTTAGACGATGATGTTTACATGAAACAACCTGAAGGCTTTAAACCTGAAGGTCAGGAGCATCTAGTCTGTAAGTTGAAGAAATCCATTTACGGGTTAAAACAAGCATCACGTCAATGGTACCTCAAGTTTGATGAAGTCATGAAGAGGCAAGGTTTTATGAAGAATCAAGTGGATCAATACACCTACCTCAAGATGAGTGGGAGTAACTTTACTATACTTGTCCTCTATGTAGATGATATTCTATTGGCAAGTAATTGTTTAGACATGTTGCATGAGTCGAAGCGGTTACTCTCGCATAAATTCGATATGAAGGATCTTGGAGATGCTTCTTACGTCATTGGCATCGAAATTCACCGACATAGACACAAAGGAATCTTAGGATTGTCTCAAAAGACTTACATAGATCGTGTCCTTACATGTTACAACATGCAACAGTGCAAACCCTCAGTCGCTCCAGTAGTTAAGGGAGATGTTTTCGGTTCATTCCAGTGTCCGAAAACAGAGGTTGAAAAGGAGCAGATGAGCCAGATACCTTACGCGTCAGTATTCGGGAGCCTGATGTATGCTCAAGTCTGTACTCGCCCAGATATCGCTTATATTGTTGGAATGCTAGGTCGTTATCAGAATAATCCTGGCCTAGATCACTGGAAAGCAGCTAAGAAGGTCCTTAGATATCTGCAAGGGACGAAAGACTATAAACTGACTTATAGAAGAAGTGATCATTTAGAAGTGGTAGGTTATTCTGATTCTGACTTTGCTAAATGCAAAGATGACAAGAAATCCACTTCGGGCTACATCTTTATGTTAGCAGGCGGACCTATCTCATGGAAGAGTCATAAACAACAGTTAACTACAACTTCCACAATGATGGCAGAATACATTGTTGTTTACAACGCAACCTGTCATGGAATGTTTCTTAGAAATCTGATCACTGGACTCAAAATCGTTAATTCCATTTCTAGACCATTGAAGCTTTACTGTAATAACTCAGCTGCCGTTAGTTTCTCGAACAGTAACAGTTCGACTGGAGCTGGTTTATATCTCGATACAAAATATTTGTTCGTACGTGAACGAGTTGAGGAAAATAATCTTTGCATTTGGTTTGTTTCCTGTTGCTGCCTCATTTGTTCCTGCACACTTCCAAATAGGGTTAAAATTTCATCATTAGAAGCTAAAACAGGAGCAGATCCCTGGACACTCCGAGTTGGGATAACATCTTGAGATTGTGTAGAGGCTGGCATCCTTGGAGGAGGTGGTGGAAGCACCGAACCGGTAGTAGTAGAAGTCATAGCAGACACAGTAGAGGAACTCATGTTTGATCTTGAGGCCATTATGGACAGTGTGGCAAAAAGTTTTGAAAATAGAAAACCGATTAGCGATTTGACAAAAAGTTTTAGTAAAGAGAGCACCACTTGCCCCACGGTGGGCGCCAAATTGTTTTGGTCAAAAATTACCGAAGTAATTAAGTGATCAAATTAGTTAAGTGAGGTAGTGTGCTAGAAATGAGTGTCGAAAATATGTTAATCAAGTTAATTTGTAAAAACAGTTTCAGGATATAGAGTTGTATCTATGATCAAACAATGAGCAAAAGTAAAGTAAACGACACGGGATGTACGAGGAAAGCCCTTGATCAATCTAGATCGCCGGCATAAAACCTCGGGAGCTGACAATCGCAGCTGCCTAGTTCTTCTATTGCTTCAAAAATTAGGATACAGTGCAAGATGTGGAACGGATCGACTAAGTGTTACAACGAAACTTGAATACAAGTGTGGTGTTTGCGATGAGCTAGAGAGTGCAAGTGTATGAGAGTGTTAGTGAAAAATCGTGTGTTCTAAGCTGATCCGCCCCCATCTATTTATAGTAAAGATAAAATAACAAACTAGCCTAAACTTGCGGGATCCACCGAATATTCCTTCTTCGAACGTTGTAGACCTGGTCTTTCGGGCTCAACGTCTCTTCCTCAACAAATTCGTCCGAGTCTTGAGGAGAAGAAGTCCTCTTGACCGTTAGCAAGTCTCAGCCCTTAACCTGCACGTGGTTAATTCAATAAGCCTCAGGATATCGCCCAAGATGTTAGCAATATCCTCTTCCAGCATCCTGGTCACAAATGAACAAACATAGGCAGGATATTGGTCAGGATATAATTGTTAAGAAAATGACCCCTAACAATTGTCCCCAAATATATCGGTTGGGATACCAATCCAACGGATATATTTCAAAAGTTTCACCTCATAACTTAAGGCAATTAATATGACTAGACTCTTGAAATGACAGCGGTGCAACTTCCAAGGCATTATTTACTTTTTACCCCCCTATATTCATCCTATATTAACCGAGGGACTCCTTGTCTCGGTTATCCTTATCTGCAAGCAAAACATCAGGTATCTTCTTTTCTAATCTCCTTTCTTGAATTTTTCTTAATTTGCTCAATACTCTTCATGGCACCACGAACAAAATCCCGATCAGACCGACCAGCCTCAACCCTCATAAGTCAAAACTTTATCACCGATCCAGCAAAGGAGATTTGCTGCTTCAATAATGCTGACATTGCTGCTCTCAAAGACTCCGGTGCCTTTCCCACCGGAACGGTCTTTCGCCCCTTTGACAAGGAAGCCCGATCGGACGCATCATCCGACGAGTGGGTTTGTTTTTTCGCTTATCCTTTCTCTCTTGGACTCCGGTACCCATTTCCACCCTTTATCTCTAGCTTCTTCGACCTCACCGGCCTTAGCTATGCCCAAGTTATGCCAATGGTCTGGCGAGTCTTGATAGTGTTGGATCAAATCAAATCTCGTCATTTTCCTAACCTACTTGTTGAGGACCTTCCCATAGCATACCGGTTGAGATCCCATGGCAATCACCGTTATCTTATGTTTTCCATCAAGAACCCTTTGGTCCTTAAAGCCACCAAGAATGAGGATCGATGGCGACGAAAATTCTTTTTCGTAAAAAGAGACTCTATTGATAAGGGTTTCGATCTACCGGTTAAATGGTTAACCAAGGGTAGGATTTAGGGTTTTAGGAATATCCCCAATTATATCTTCAAACTGTATCCCGGACTTATACTCTGATGTTTTTATGCAGCGAATTTCAAAGATTTAGTGCCTCCCAGTGCAGAATCTGAATCCAAGATCAAGGAAATCTACCGTCTTCCTGCCAGTGAAAGAACTTTTTCCCTGTCTCTTACAGGTTCTCATCAAAAATCAAGCTCAGAAATGTCTGGTAAGCACAATCTTATATATATTAATTATTTTTCAAAAATACGATGAGTTTAAGAATATCTTCCCTTTTGTAGTACCAGTCGTCAACCTTGAAGGTTTTGAACTTGACGAATTGGATTGCTACTCCAGCCTTGAACCCACCAAACAAGAATCCAAGCCAAAGTCGTCTGCTACACCAAAGCCTACCTCCTCGAAAACTGTTTCTGCTCCCAAAGGCCCTCCGGCATCCAGGACCCGGGCATCCAGCTCTCGTAAAAGAAAGGAGACTGATTCCCCAGCTGCTTCTGAAACATTCTCTCTTGAAAATCATGGGTTCAATGAAGCCACCTCATTCCTCAAACAGGTAGAATTTCCTTTTCGATATCCTGTACAAGTATGTTAGTTTTTATCCTGCTTATTTTTCACATTAATACCTGTGTCTTTATCAATAGGGTTTGGATCGTCTTATGCACTTGCATGAAGACGCTTGCGGGCTTAACAAGATGTTAAAGATCCAGCTGGAGAAAGCTCAAGCCACCATAGCTGACCAAGGAACCATCGCGGCTGCCAAATCCCAGCACTATGAAGACAAATACAAGGCAATGACTCAGGAACATCAAGCCGCCCTCCACAAAGCTAATGAGGATGCTCAAGCCAAGCTAGATGCCGCTCTTCTCCAATATCAGCAGAATATGAGCTCATACCGGGATAGCCTAAAAGCTTCGGTGGTCGTCTCTCTTCTCCAAGCCAGGATAAGGATGGCTTATGAGGCCATGGATCTGGGTTTTGAATGCCCCTCCTGGAATGTAAAGGCTTGGGAGGAGAAACTACAGGGCCTCGGAGGTCATCCCGTTGCTCATCCTGCAAAACATACTGGTGAAGAGCCTTCTAAGGCGGCAGAGGAGGTGGCCAATGCTGGCGATGATGCTGAGAAGAATCCCGAGGTTGATGCTGGGGCGAATGCTGGCAAGGAGGTTGCTGATCAAGAAGGTGCCGCATCTTAGGCGGCGAAATGGGCGATGATGGATATATGTGCCAAGGTCGGAGCCCATTTTTTAAATTCATGGTTGTGGTTGCATAAACAATTTACTTTTCCTGTCTTTGAACAATTTACTTTTCCTGCACTAGAACAATGTGATGACCAAAGGTGGATGGGTCCTAGGTTTTAGGACGAAGCCCTTGGTCATCAATTAGTATAACTTGTTTTGAATGTAGTAACGGTTGTAGGTGGACGGGTCCTGTTTTGAGATAGATCCTGCAACCGTTACACAAGTATGGTAAAAACTAACTGTGCTTTTGGCGGATGGGCCTTGGTTTTAGGTGAAACCAAAAGCACAACTTTTGACTTGTTAATAATATAACTATCTTTTAACTTATTTTCTGTTACCTTGCATTTCTTTGCATTATTTAGTCTTATTTTTGTAAAGATTTTGTATAAAATATCCTGATCAGTATGCTCAGCAACATACTGCAAAAGCCTTTTATTAGATAGATCTTCCAAACGTTCCTTCAACTTTGTAAAAAATTCTTTTAGAAAGTAAAAAATAGTTTATCTTTTCAAAACCAAGTTTTGATAATATTTAAATGATTAAAGTTCCAAACCAATACTAGTTTCAAACATCCTAATCAAATATCCTTAAAAGGACTTTGAGGATATATATCAGGATACTTAACATAATGTCACCAAAAACCTAAACGATGGTTATAAAGGGAAGATCATACCAGAAATAGGACATAAACCTATTACCAAACTTCAATTCCTTTGCAACTCTTCCAGTGAAGATGTCCCCTGTGCAAGGTACTTAGTGCATTAATCGCAAACTTCATCCTTTTAGCTTTACACCACCACCTTGGAGGGAATGTCCCATGTATACAATGCCTTCAAGTATCTTAGAAATCTACTTAATGTCAGTTTCCATTGCATAAGAGATTTTTTACGTCCCAAGGGTAAAACCCAAGGATGTACTGGAGATAAATCCCTTGTATCCTGGGGAAAATCCCAATTTTTCATGCGCTACAGGCGGGAGTGTATAAACTCCAAGACTTAGAAAGGTGAAAACCTTTAAACCTTAGAGAGTATGAAAATACCCTTTCGTGAGAGAGGGTGATCAATCCTCATATACCTTTAGGATTCAGGATATAGCCAACAGTAACGAAATTGTCAGCCACTTTTACATGGACTGGTCCCGCCACCTTGAACTATCCCTGAATAACTTGCGCTCCAGGCGGGGTGTTTAAACCCAATTCCGAAGAAAGGTGAATACCTTTAAACCTGTGAAGGAATCAGTATCCCTTAAACGTAAGAGAGGGGGCCAATCCTCTAATCTTCTGAGTTATCCTGAGTGCATATCTTGGAGCTATATCCTGGAACATATCTTGCAAAACAACTGTAAACTAAGGTGGGTGTTAGCTTGGCTAACACCCCTCCGATGCTTAAGTCAGTATTGAGTTTCAAAAAATAAATTAAACCAAAACGTATTTAAAAAAGATAGAATTCATACCATTCTGAGTTAGAAATTGAATTCTAAACTCACTTGAAATAGAGTTTAAGGTGTATAGCATTCCAAGATCTCGATAGCATATCCCCCTCCATATTCTTGAGTCTGTATGCTCCTTTCCCTGCTTCTGATTCAACTTCATATGGTCCTTCCCATTTTGGAGCTAACTTGCCATCGGCAGGATTAGTAGTATTTTGAAAAGCCTTTCTTAACACCCAATCTCCAACCTTAAATCTTCTGGTTCTAATATTCTTGTTATATGCCCTGGATATTCTCTGTTGATATGCTGCCATCCTTAGCCTTGCCGCATCTTTCTTGTCATCTATAGTGTCTAAATCCTGACTCAAGGCTTCAGGATTCTTCTCAGGATCACTTAAGACAGATCTTGCAGTAGGTATCGTCATTTCCGTTGGAATCATTGCTTCTGCTCCAAACACCAAGGAAAATGGGGTTTGGCCTGTTGCATTCTTTACCGTTGTCCTATCAGCCCATAAAACAAAGGGTAATTTTTATGCCCATCTTCCTTTTTTGGCTCCAAGCCTTTTCTTTAAGTTATTGACAATTATCTTGTTTGAGGATTCTGCTTGTCCATTTGCTTGAGGATGTACCGGAGTAGATGTGATCATTTTGATTCCCCAACTCTTGCAAAAGTTAGTAGTCCTCTTACTTATGAACTGAGAACCATTGTCACAGATTATCTCAGCTGGTACTCCGAATCTGGTCAGGATATTCCTCTTTATGAAGGATACTACTTCTTGGTCTCTAACTTGAACAAATGCTTCAGCTTCAACCCACTTAGAGAAATAATCCGTCATTGCTAGCATGAAGACTTTTCCTCCCGGAGCTTTCGGTAGCTTTCCCACTATATCCATACCCCACTTCATAAATGGCCAAGGGGAAACAATAGGATACAATGGTTCAGCAGGTTGATGCAGTATGTTACTATGTCTTTGACATGAGTCACATCTTCGAGCATATTCTGCGGCATCTTTTCTCATTGTTGGCCAATAATATCCTGTTCTTAATACTTTTGAGAATAACGACCTGCCCCCAGCATGGTTACCACAATCCCCTTCATGTATATCCTGAAGTACTTCCTTGGCTTCATGATCCTCCAAGCACCTCAAATACGGTCCTGCAAGAGATTTTTTGTATAAAATATTATCTATAATAGCGAATCGTGATACCTTCATCCTAAATGCCTTTGGATTTTCATTTCCAGGGATGTGTCCTTCTTTGAGATATTTCATGATTGGAGCCGTCCAGGATTTAGGATCCTCTTCAAGATGTTCTACTCCAGGATCCTGAATACCAGCTACCTCTTTATCCTGAGGATTCGTTGCAGGATATAGGACATGTAGTATTGGTATTTGCGTCCCTTCAGGTATCTTGATCGATGATCCCAAATTTGCTAAGGCATCCGCTTCAGCATTATCCTCCCTTGGTACCTGTTTAAGTACAAAAACATCGAAATATCCTGCTAATTTTTTGAGAATATCGAGATATTCGATTAATTTCTCTCCCTTAACTGCATAGGATCCATTAAAATGGTTAGTAATTAACAAAGAGTCAACATATACTTGCAAATTTTTGATACTCATGCTCTTAGCCAACTCTAATCCTGCAATTAAAGCCTCATACTCTGCTTCATTATTAGTAGCAGGAAATTCACACCTAATAGCCTGGGGTAATATGTCCCCCTGTGGCGATTTTAGTAGTATTCCTAATCCTACTCCGCTTACATTAGATGCACCATCAGTATATAATGTCCAGGATCCTGAGGATTCTCCTAGCTGTTGAACTTCTAGATCTACCTCGTCCTGAATGTCACTACTAAAATCAGCCACAAAGTCAGCTAAAGCCTGAGACTTTATGGCATTCCTAGGTTCGTATACTAAATCATAAGCACTCAATTTTACTGACCACTTGGCCATCCTGCCTGACATTTCTGGTTTCCTAAGCACATTTTTGATAGGATAATTTGTTTTAACATGTATCCTATGTGTCTCGAAATAATGCCTAAGTTTCGTTGATGCCATAATTAATGCTAGTATCAATTTTTCTAAATGAGAATACCTAGTTTCAGCATCTAACAAACTTTTACTAACATAATAAACAGGATACTGCTGACCTTCATGGTCTTTTATAAGAACGGCACTTACAGCATTCCCTGATACAGCAAGGTACAGGGATAGTGGTTCACCATTTTCCGGCTTCATCAATAGAGGTGCGGTTGAGAGATACCGTTTCAAATCCTGCAGGGCTGCTTCATGCTTTTCCCCCCATTCGAATCTTTTGTTCTTCTTTAGGATATCATAGAAGTCTTTGCATTTCTCTGAGGATCTTGAGATAAATCTGTTTAGAGCTGCTACTCGGCCTGTTAATCTTTGTACGTCCTTCATATTCGAGGGTGATTTTATATCCAGGATAGCTTTAATCTGCTCCGGGCTTGCCTCTATCCCCCTTTTCGTCACCATATACCCAAGAAACTTTCCTGCCCCCACTCCGAAATGGCATTTAGCAGGATTCAGCTTCATGTTGTATTGATCCAGGATATCAAATGCTCCCTTGATATCCTGGAGGTGATCCTCAGCCTTTTTAGATTTCACCACCATATCATCGATACATACTTCCATGGTGTCCCCCAGTTTGTCTTTGAACATCATGTTTACCAATCTTTGGTATGTTGCACCTGCATTTTTCAAACCAAAAGGCATAGCTGTATAACAATAAATACCTGTTGGTGTCATGAAGGCGGTATCCTCCTGGTCAGAAGGTTCCATTTGGATCTGTTGAAATCCTGAAGATGCGTCCATGAAGGTCAGCATTTCATGCCCAGCAGTGGCATCTACCATTGCATCAATGTGTGGAAGAGGAAATGGGTCTTTAGGACAAGCTTTGTTCAAGTCTGTGTAGTCTACACAAACTCTCCATTTCCCATTCTTCTTCTGTACTACAACCACGTTTGCTAGCCACCTTGGGAACTTAACCTCTCTGATCATTCTGGACTTTAATAATCTTTCAACTTCCTCCTGGATAATCGTGTTCCGCTCTGGAGCAAACTTCCTTCTTTTTTGTTGCACAGGCTTGAATGATTTATCAATTCCAAGCTTGTGAGTGATAATATCTTTGGATATGCCTGTCATATCCTCATGCTTCCATGCAAACGTAGACATCCTGCATTTCAAAAAGTTAATTAATTGTTCTTCAATATCCTGAGGGATATTGGTCCCAACGAGCACCGAAATATCAGGATTATCCTGGTCCAGGATAATTTTCTTCACATCCTGCTCCGGATCCTCCACGATATCCTGGGCCCGCGTCTTTAATTGCTATGCTGCACTAGGTTTGGTTGAGGATTTCATCGAGGATGAGTAGCATTCTTTCGCCTCTTGCTGATCACTATCAACTTTGACCACTCCCCAAGGGGTAGGTATCTTGATGCATTGGTGATATGTTGATGGCACGGCCTTCATATCGTGAATCCATGGTCTTCCCAGTATGATGTTATAGCAGGATAGAGAATCCATCACACAGAAACGTTGTATCGAGTTGACTCCTTCAACGTATACTGGCAACTTTATCTCTCCCACTGTGTTTCTAGCCTCTCCACTGAACCCAACAAGCACGGTAGACTTTGAAGTGATATCCATTGGAGATACATTCATTCTCTTCAGAGTTTCTAGTTGGATTATGTTGACGGAGCTGCCATTATTAACCAGTATCCTGCGTACAAAATGGTTAGCCACATATAACGTTATTACCAGAGCATCATGGTGAGGATCTTGGACAGTATCCCTGTCATCAGCATCAAAAGTGATCACTTTGTCAGTTGTGAGGGTAGTCATCCTGACAGGTTTGTTTCCCCTTTCGGCCTTGGCTTCCTTCGCATGTCTCTTTGCTGCCGAATACGAAGTTCCACAAATGTCGGATCCTCCCGAAATGAAGTTGATTATCTTGGCATCGGCGGGAGGTGATGCTGCTCGTTCAGGATCCTTCTCAGTATCCTGACCCTTATTCTTCTTTCTTCCTAAGAGATCTTTTAGATATCCCTTGCTTAGAAGATAGCTTATTTCTTTCCTTAGAGCAATGCAATCCTCAGTTACATGTCCGAAATCTTCGTGGAAAGCACACCATTTTGACTTATCTTTCCAGTCAGCCTTTTGTTGATTCTTTCGAGGCCACCTAGCCTTGTCTCCCAGACCCTGCATAGCATACATCAATTCAGGAATATTAACAGAAAAGCAATATTCGGACAACTCAGGATACTCTTCAGGATCCTCATCTTCAACAGCGTTCACTCTTTTGTTTTCATTTCTATTATACGGCTTAGGCCGATATGACTTGAACGAGGATTCTTACTTCCTATTAGTTGACTCATAAGTGTTGGATGAGTTCATCCTTTCTTGCATCTTTCTGTCATCTTCCAGACGGATATATCTCAAAGCCCTGTTACGAGCTTCGTCGAGATTCCAGCAGGGATTCATTACGAGATCCTGATAAAACTGAGAATCCTTTTGTAATCCCATCTTGAAAGCTTGCACAGCTGTTGCAACATCAAGATGTGGGATATCCAAGGATTCTCGACTGAATTTGTTCACATAATCCCTCAAGGATTCCTGAGGCCCTTGAGTTATCCTGTAAAGATCACTGGTTAGTTTCTCAAAACTCCGACTACAAGAAAATTGACTGTTAAATAAATTAACCAAATGAGCAAATGAAGTAATTGAGTGAGGAGGAACGTTTAATAGCCATTTTAAGGCCGATCCTGTTAGAGTAGAACCAAATCCCTTGCATAAGCACGCTTCCTTGAGCTCCGGAGGGATAGGGTTAATCTCCATTCTTTCCCTATACTGAGCAATATGCTCCTCAGGATCCGTACTCCTATCATAAAGCTTCATGTTGGGAGTTTGGAATCTCTTTGGGATCTCAGCATCACAGATAGGATATGCAAAACGAGATATCTTGTGGCTGTCTTGAGATACTTCCGGGATCGGTTGGACCACCCCAGGTACACTAGATATCATGTCCTTCAACTTCTGAAGTTCCCTGGTAAGTGCTGATGTTACACCTGTATCCTGCAAAGATCCACTACTGTTAGTAGCATGAGTATTGTTATTATTCGACACGTTACCCGTTGGAGGATTTTGCCCATATCCTGAAGCATATCCTGAGCTCCTCATGGTTGACATCCTAATCGAGGAGGGTATTTCAGGAGTATGATTCTGAAGAAGACTGGGCACGATATTCCCCCTATTATCCTCGGTATATACAGCTGAACTAAAGTTCAACGCTCTGGGGTGTAACGGAGTGACATTGTCCTCAGCAGATCTGCTCGAGCCAGCCTTCAGGAGTTGTATTTCCCTCAAAAGCATTTGGTTTGTTTCCTGTTGCTGCCTCATTTGTTCCTGCACACTTCCAAATAGGGTTAAAATTTCATCATTAGAAGCTAAAACAGGAGCAGATCCCTGGACACTCCGAGTTGGGATAACATCTTGAGATTGTGTAGAGGCTGGCATCCTTGGAGGAGGTGGTGGAAGCACCGAACCGGTAGTAGTAGAAGTCATAGCAGACACAGTAGAGGAACTCATGTTTGATCTTGAGGCCATTATGGACAGTGTGGCAAAAAGTTTTGAAAATAGAAAACCGATTAGCGATTTGACAAAAAGTTTTAGTAAAGAGAGCACCACTTGCCCCACGGTGGGCGCCAAATTGTTTTGGTCAAAAATTACCGAAGTAATTAAGTGATCAAATTAGTTAAGTGAGGTAGTGTGCTAGAAATGAGTGTCGAAAATATGTTAATCAAGTTAATTTGTAAAAACAGTTTCAGGATATAGAGTTGTATCTATGATCAAACAATGAGCAAAAGTAAAGTAAACGACACGGGATGTACGAGGAAAGCCCTTGATCAATCTAGATCGCCGGCATAAAACCTCGGGAGCTGACAATCGCAGCTGCCTAGTTCTTCTATTGCTTCAAAAATTAGGATACAGTGCAAGATGTGGAACGGATCGACTAAGTGTTACAACGAAACTTGAATACAAGTGTGGTGTTTGCGATGAGCTAGAGAGTGCAAGTGTATGAGAGTGTTAGTGAAAAATCGTGTGTTCTAAGCTGATCCGCCCCCATCTATTTATAGTAAAGATAAAATAACAAACTAGCCTAAACTTGCGGGATCCACCGAATATTCCTTCTTCGAACGTTGTAGACCTGGTCTTTCGGGCTCAACGTCTCTTCCTCAACAAATTCGTCCGAGTCTTGAGGAGAAGAAGTCCTCTTGACCGTTAGCAAGTCTCAGCCCTTAACCTGCACGTGGTTAATTCAATAAGCCTCAGGATATCGCCCAAGATGTTAGCAATATCCTCTTCCAGCATCCTGGTCACAAATGAACAAACATAGGCAGGATATTGGTCAGGATATAATTGTTAAGAAAATACCCCTAACAAGTATGACTAATGGGGGTCCTGAGTCGAATGATGATTCAACGGCTGTATTTCTCTGCTATAGTTCTTGGTTTAAAGCTAAAATGAGTGTTAACTCCTGGCCAGGCTTACCTAATACTCATGATATATGATTACTCAGCTAAGTGGGAGAATGTGAGATTAAATATATTATTAATGTAATATTTAATCTTGTAGCCTTTATAATCATTTATATTATATAGATCAAAATATATTAATAACCTATTAATAATTAGTTGGTAATTGTTGATGGACCATATTACCCTTATTAACTAATTAGGTTTCCTCTTGGGTGTATAAATAAGGAGCTTATTAGAGAGTTAAAGGGTTACACAAGTTAGACAATTACACAATACACACAACCCTCATAACATCAATAGGCTCTCTCTCCATAACCGAATATTCCCTTGTTTCGGTTTCATTACCATCATAACTTTACACCCTAAGGAGGAACCAGATCATCTTGACAAGTATGTCAAACTCAATGGCTGCATCTCTGACTGGATTCTCTACTGGTCTGTCTGCTGTAACAGGTATGTTATACATGTTTTCCATTATGTTTAAACATAACTGATCAACAAACCGGATAAGACGGGGTATATAATATGTCAAACAAATGACAAGATTTCCCTAAATAGTATCATGACCTGATATCTGACTTGTTTTTAGGAAATATGAATCTGTTAAATACATTTGACCTTATGAAGGGTATGTATATTACAGCATGTGAAATATACAATTATATAGATATGTATATCTATAAGGAAATCCAAAAACCATAAGGATTGACAATTTGGAATAAAGCACAAGCATATGTGTCAATAATAAATCTAGATTTCTTTATCAAGAATCTCTCGCATATATCTATAATTCTGATATCAAACATTATTTTGTTTGATCATATGTCTCGTAACTCATGTGACAAAATAAACGATGGGAACCCTTTAAGTTGATACGCCATCAAAAGTATAAGAATTTTCAACGCAAGTGGAAAACATGTAAAGTTGTGCTAGTGCACAAAAATACACATGAAACTTAAACTATACGCAAGCAGACGTCGAAGTATATCACACCCGACTTTCGAGGCAAGGCCTTTTGAAAACATGATTGGGCACGACAACAACAACGCTAATCCCGGTAGTGGGAGAACTACTGATCAAAAAGCAGCACTTTGCCACATGATCCTACAAACGACATGAATCTTGCTAAGGTACGATAGAACAAGATTTCACAACAGTCGGTGCATAGTATAAATTCTTGACACTGCAAAAGAAGTCACATACCTTTACAATCCCCCTATTTCATTTTATTTGACATTCCCTAGTAATGTCACTTAACACCGGTTGTCACACAAAAATTTCCAGATAAAATTCTTAAATTCATTTTGTTAAAATTCAGACCTCCCCTTACTAGCAGCCTTTTAGATCCTACACCTTCGGCACATGTTACCGCCGCTGCTAGTTGTGTCATGTCGTCGCCTATACTTACCGCTGTTGTGACTGTAACAGCTAGCCCGGTTTCCACGCCACTGACCTCGAGTGTCGCCCCTTCCGCTATGTTTGATTCTCCATTGAGTATATATTCCGCTACTGGGAAAGAAATGCCTGCTGTATCTCTGGCCCACGAGGCGACTAGTGCGGGGGATCACACTGCTGGTGGTACTGGGGGATCCAGCAGTGGCATTGCTGACGATGGAGCCCGCCTGGGTGGTGATCTTTATTTACCTACCATCAATTGGGATCCCAACAATCGGGATAAGCGTTACCAGCCCCAGTGGAAAATTGCGGAGTCCTCTAGGTTGATCTTTCCCCCGATTGTTCAGCACTGGGTTAAGCGGGCTTATCCTCCAGCAGAGGTGGCATATGTTGAGGGGATGAACAACGAGAATTTGATGAATTCTGTTAGTCAGCCCCGAAGGCTTTCAGAGATCCGGCGTAGGTGGATGCATCACAACAATGAACACCACCAGGCGCGGGCCCTTATCGAGGAACTCAAAGATGAGAAATACCGCCTGGAGAGTCAGCTTCAAGCCGCTGGGTTGAGGGAGAGTCCGTTTTTATCGGAGAAAAACAAAGCTGAGGATGATTTGAAGAGGGTGACTGCCCACCTTGCTGAGGAGCGACTTATGTGGGCTCGAGACATAGCGGAGAAAGACCGGGTCATTTCGCACGCTAAAAGTGTGCAGGAGGAGTTAAAGCGTAAAGCTGTTAGTGAAGCTCAGAAGGTGAGATCTGAGATGACTGCTCTTGTGGATAAATTCCAAATTGACACTGACTTTGTGTCTCAGGTGCAGGAGCGCTATCAAGCTTTGACCGTTGAGGTGGAGACTTCCAACGCGAAAGCCCAGGCTAAGCAAGCGGAACTGGAGGAGCGGGAAGGGCAACTTAGGGAACTCCAACAGCATTGTGATTCCCTGCTTCTTGAAAGAAATACACTTAGCCAATCCTCTGCTGCACGCCTGAAGGAGGTGGTGAGTGCCCTGGAGCAAGCGAATGTTGAAGTGGATAGCTTAACTAGCCAACTGGCTGCGATGCGGGGCGACAGGAATTGGTTGATAACCAACGGGTTAGTAGGGGCGTTTGAATACCTTCGCCAATCAGCGTCTTTTACCGCTCTGCTAGACCGCCTCTTCGCTGCTGCATACCAATCCGGTCACCATAATGGCGTTTATAAAGGATACTTTAACTGTCGCCAATCGGAAAAAATGCCTTCTGATTTCCATGTGGCCAGGGGCAAGTTTGAGGGTGACATGGCTGATGCATTGGAGGCAGCGTACAACGAGCCATTGCCTGAGTATGCTGACTTAATGGACAAAGTGAATGAAGAGGGCATCGAGTCTTTACGTGCGATGCTGGACCCCGCGGAAGAGTCCGAAGAGGAATAGGTAGTTTGTTTCATATATGTATGTTACTTTCTCGTGCCGTTTGTAATGACACTGTTTAATCTTGGTTTTTGCGAAAATATCTAAGTAGTTTGTCAGACATTTAATGTTAATGTCATGATGTATGCCGCCACCATTCTTCTGAAATGCGGTGACTTGACCCGTAATGATTATTTACCATTAATGTTGCAATCGTTATCTCTGTCAAACTGTTTGCCCTTCTATAAATTATGGTTCTTTTTTCCGAATTTGGTAACTCGAAAATATGAGCCTAAGAACTTATAGGCAGCGACTTTCCGATATTTTTCGGCGTTTGGATGCCGCCGACGGTCTGGTTCAACTACAGACTCCGATAACAAAGTCGATGATTCGGAGAAGGAGAGCACCTAATGTTGTTCCCTCCCGGGCGAACCGTGCGTGCCAAAGTGTTGTTTACGAGGATCCTTTGCCAGCTGACACTAATATGGCATCACTATCGGCCGATAATCTGATTCAAATCATCCCGGCTGATCATGTTCAACGATGCCATTTAGTGTATGAGCGTCGTCGTGGTGGTTGTGCTGTAAAAGCTTCTGTTGATGACCCGGGGGTGGTAACTCCACCGGTGGTTGGAGGATCGACCGATGACTTGGCCGTTGATCCTAGTGTGCTGGATTGTGGTAAGGTGCTGCATACCCCTGCAGAGGTGATGGCGACCTGTTCCCACAAGTAGGTGTTAGAACATGTTCTTTTTTGGTTCCCACGTGTTGATTTTTATCAACGGGGACAAGTACTTGGTTTGTGTAAGATAATTCGTATGTATTTATTACCAAAATACCTATCTTTTTGTAGCGGTTAGCATATCTATTACCAAGATACCCGCTTTCAGCGCTGTATATTTTGACCCCATGACTGATGTGTATGAAAATATATCGTGTTTAAGGGTACTTTTGTTGTTTACCGTTATGTGCAGTTTGTTTGCATTGGTAAATTTTATTGTATGTTTAAGTAATGAGAATAAACAAAAGGAGATAACTTTTATTGAACTCAGACTTAGATGAACAGAAGCGACATCGCTGTGGATGAATTACACTTGTTTATTGAAAAAAGAAAAATGCGTTTTCGCTGTTAGGAGCAAGGCATTACAGGTAACATTTTTTCAATTGGGCTATGTTCCAGCTGCGCGGTATAGCGGTGCCGTCTAATCTGGAGAGGCGGTAGGCCCCTTTGCCCAAATCTTCTTGAATGACGTAGGGACCCTCCCAGTTGGGTCCCAATTTTCCTGCGAGTTCCGCTCTACTGGCTTCGTTGTCTCGCATGACGTAATCACCTTCTTTGAAGGTGTGTTGTGCTACGCGTTTGTTGTAGTACTTTTCCAATGTTTTCTTGTACTTTGCCTCATTAATGGAGGCAGCTTCTCGCCTTTCTTCGAGTATATCCAGGCCTTCCCTTAGCAGCCTATCATTATCATCACCGGTAGTAAGGCGACGTAATGATGGCAATCCCGCCTCGGCGGGTATCATTGCTTCTGCACCGTAGGTTAGGCTGAAAGGGGTTTCATTGTTGCTAGTCTTGGGCATTGTCCGGTGTGCCCATAGGACATTTGGCAGTTCTTCCACCCAAGAACTTCCTTCATAATCTAGTCTTCTTTTAATGCCATCCAGCAAACTCCTATTCGCCCGCTCTACTTGGTCGTTTCCCTGGGGATGGGCTACTGACGTGAAGATTTGCTGGATCTGGAGGTCGGCGCACCATTCTTGCAGAATTTTGTCTGTGAACTGTGTTCCATTGTCGCTCACCAGGTATAGCGGTAATCCGAAGCGGCATACTATGTGTTCCCAAAGGAACTTTTTAGCGTTATCCGCCGTGATTTTAGCCAAAGGTTTGGCTTCTACCCACTTGGTAAAGTAGTCGATTGCCATGATTAAGTACTTTAGCCTTCCGGGAGCTAACGGGAATGGCCCAACAATATCCACCACCCATTTTTGAAAAGGCCAGGCCGCTGTAACAGGGATTAAGTTGTTTTTGGGCCTGAGCGTTTGAGGGGCGAATTTCTGACAACTGCGACATTTTCTAAGTTCTTGCACCGCGTCTTCATGCATCCCGGGCCAATAGTACCCAGCATTATGGATTTTGGCTACAACCGCCCGTGGGCCGGCATGGATGCCGCATATACCTGCGTGAATTTCCTGGATCAAGTACTTAGCTTCCACCGGGGAGACACACCGCAGGAGTGGTCCCAAGTATGACTTCTGATATAGGACGCCACTGTTTACTTCATATTGCAGTGCCTTTGTTTGTATTTTCTGAGCGTCGCCCCTAGCGGAGGGTAATTCCCCTTTAGTAAGGAACTTTAGTATCGGGGTGTACCAGCAAGGTTCCTCCGCTGCGATGGCGGAGACGTTTCGGGGTTCAATTGAGGGTGACTGCAATGTTTCCACCTTTACTTCTTTTTCCATGCCCGAGGTGGCGAGTTTGCTCAAAGCATCCGCTATTTGGTTTTTTCCCCTGTGAACGTGATTGAGTGTGACATTTTCGAAAGAAGCCATGAGCTCCTTTGTTTTTGCTAGGTACTTTGCCATCGATTCATCCTTGGCTTCATACGTCTCATTCACTTGATTATTAACCAATAAGGAATCGACATATGTGTCGACCCGCGTGGCACCCATAGATTGGGCCATTCTTAAACCAGCGAGTAGCGCTTCATATTCTGCTTCGTTGTTAGAACATTCGAAGTCAAAGCGTAGGGCGTACATTAGTCTGATCTCGTCTGGGCTTATCAACATTAGGCCCGCCCCTGATCCTTTTCCACTTGATGACCCGTCAGTATAAAGTTTCTAGGTCTGTCGGGCAGTGCTGGATTCCGGGATATCCCAGATGGCGGGGTCCACTATAGTTTCCCCTTCAGGGATCTCAGCTAAGAAGTCGGCGATTACCTGCCCTTTGACTGCTGTTCGTTTTCTGTATTCAATATCCAAAGCGCCTTATTCAATCGCCCATTTGGCCAGTCTCCCAGAGATTTATGGCTTGTGCAAGATTTGCTGTAGCGGGTAATTCGTCAGGACTTGTACGCGGTGTGCTTGAAAATATCTTCTCAATCGCCGAGTGGCGTGAACTAATGCCAAGACCAATTTTTCAAGGGTTGGGTACCGCGTTTCGGGTCCCGCCAATACTCGACTGATGTAATATATGGGTGTCTGCTTCCCGTCTCTTTCCACCATGAGTACCGCGCTTACCGCGTTATGGGCTGCTGCCAAATACATTTTAAGCACTTCATTAGGAGATGGCGCTGTCAGCATGGGTAACTTTTCTATGAAACGTTTCATGTCTAGCAGGGCTTCTTCCGCTTCGCCGGTCCATTTGAAATTCTTTTTGTTGAGGCAGTCTTTTGATGTCTTAATAAACGGCAAAGATCTCTCAGCATGTCTTGCTAAGAATCTGTTGATCGCGACTAAACGTCCGTTTAACGCCTGCACTTCTTTCAAAGTTCTTGGAGAGGGCATCCGCGTTATGGCGGCTACCTTTTCTGGGTTAGCTTTAAAGCCGTCCCGGGTGACAACCACGCCTAAGAACTTTCCTTCCTCTACCCCGAAAGAGCATTTCTTGGGGTTGAGTTTGATGTTGTATTCTCTAAGCTTTTGGAAAGTTTCTTCAATGTCTTCTAACATTTGTTTCTCTTCCCTGCTTTTGATCACAAGATCATCAACGTATACTTCCAAATTTCTGCCAATTTGTGTTTCGAAAGCTTTGTCCATGAGTCGCTGGTAAGTGGCCCCGGCATTTCGTAGACCGAAAGGCATCTTCGTGTAGCAAAAGATGCCGATATCAGTATGAAACGCCGTTTTTTCTTCGTCTTCCTTGGACATCTTAATCTGGTGGTATCCTTTATACGCGTCTAAAAAGCATTTATACCTGTAGGGGACCAAGGAATCAACCTTGAAGTCCATCTCAGGTAGTGGGTACGCGTCTTTGGGGCATGCTTTATTCAGATCTTTAAAATCAATGCACATTCGCCATGTGCCGTCTGGCTTCTTTACCATCACCGGGTTTGATATCCACGTATGGTACCGTGTTTCTCTGAGGATTCTGGCTTCCACCAATTTTCGTACCTCTCTGACAACTGCTGCCTTTCTATCCGGGGCCATACTGCGTTTACCCTGTGCGACTGGCTTAATGCCTGGGAGTGTTGCTAACTTGTGTTCTGCCTTATCGTGGGGTATACCCGTCATATCAGAATGTTCGAAAGCGAAGACATCGACGTTCCTTCTCAGCAGCTGTTTCAAATCGTTTTTAACCTCCGGGGAGAGGCTGTCTCCAATTGTAACTGTCTGGTCTGGATGGCGTGTGCTTAATACCCATCTCTCTGGGCCCACGGCTCCGGTAGGGCCCTGGCGACATCTTTTGGCGTTTAATACCTCCCCTATTTTTTTGCGAAACACTGTTGCGACACCCCGCGGGGTAGGGAACTTCATGAAACCTCGCGCCGTAGAGACTATGGCGTCTAATTTTCCCAAAGTGAACCTTCCGATGATCACATTGTGGTACGATTCAGCACGTACCACAAGGAATGTTAGGAGTATGGTTCTTTCTCGAGGCTCTTGTCCGAATGTGACCGGGAAAGTAATCTGACCAATAGGGTCAACCTTTTCCCCTGTGAAACCTTTAATGGGGGTGTGTACTGATTCAAGCAGCTTTTTGTCTTCTGGTTGCATTCTGTTAAAACAGTGTTCGTAGATAATGTCTTCTGAACTTCCGGTATCTACCAGGATTCGCCTCATGCGGTAGTCTCCCACTGCAGCGGATATGATCAGGGCGTCCGTAGTAAGGTGTAAGTCCTCCACGCGAGGTTCGATGGTCATGGTTGCTAACATCCAGGGTTCGAGCGTGGAGAAACTCCGTTTGCCCCTTTCGCTTTGTCTGCGTGTACCATATTCAGTTCTCGCGGTCTCTTACCCGCCGCCTTATCGTTCTCTTCCTTGATGGTCGGCGGGCCCTGCTTGATGTCCCTTACTAAGTGTGCCAATTTACCCGCTTTCACAAAATATTCAATCTGCTTCTTCAGCTGAAAACAGTCGTTTGTATCATGACCGCTCCCTTTGTGATATTCACAGTATTTACTTGTGTCTTTGTTAGGGTTATCTTTCAACTGCTTTGGGGGATTGAACTTGAGATTCTCCGAAGCTAGGATCTCTGCTGGTGTCTTGCTCAGGTTGGGGTAGTCGGATCGAGGTTTCGAGGACTCATTCCTTGAATAGGCGCTTCTGGGTCTATCATACCGCGAGTCCGTCTTGTCGTTCCTTTGGTATCGGTCTCCTCGACCCCTACCTTTAGAGCCTCGCTGTTCCCTGTCTTCTTGGTTTTTCAGTGCCTCCTTTTTCCTATTGGCCGCGTGACTGGCGGCTACTTCCTTTTCTTGTATGACATAAACTTTTGCTATCCGCAGTATTTCATCGATGGTTGGCGGTACGCCATCCCTTCCATGAAGTGTTCTCAACAACTCGTCGTCGTTCACTCCTTGTAGGAAGGCTCCACATGCTAGATCGTTCGTTACACCCGGGATTGCCAGGCTCTCTTTGTTGAATCTAACAATAAAATTTTCCACCGTTTCATTGTCTCACCGGCGGATGTGGAGGAGCTCGTTCCTATCCTTCGTGTGCCTGCGCTGCTGGCTGAACTGCAAGATGAATTTGGATTCTAGATCTTCAAAACTGTCAATCTCCCCAGTGGGTAGACTATCCCACCAGACCCATGCCGCGCCTACCAGCGTCTGCACAAACATTTTACACCATAGGGGCATGGGCCAACAGGCTACCTCCCCTGCACTTTTGAATAGGTTAAGATGGTCATCAGGGTCACCTAGACCATCGTATTTACCTACAGTTTGAGGCATCTTGGGTTTCTCCTTGATAGGAGCTTCTGCTATTCTTCTGGTGAACTTGGATTTGAAGGTCGCATCCACTGGCTTGTAAGGTCTGGTGAGTTCATCTTCTTCTACATTGATGGGTTGTACTGGAAGGACGATCCCGCTCTGGCTTACACCCTGAGTGACTGGGGGTTGAGCCGAAGTGACGTTTAGCATGGGACTGGGAACCCCTCCTGAAGAGAATCTGGGCCTGGATGTGTTCCCTCTATCATAAACTGGTTCTACTGTTGGCGGGGTTTGAGTGTAAACCGGTTGTGACGTTGGAAAAGTCCACCAAGGCGGCATATAAGCCGCATATGGCGATTGAGTATGGCCTTGTGTGGCTCCCTGGGGCGTGCACATTGAGTTACCGTATGGGGGTAAATATCCGTACGGGGGTGCGTAATAGTACCCGGGGAAATATGCCTAATTGCCCGGCGTGACCGGAGTGTTCATAATTCCTGCTGGCATGATCACCGGTTGGTGAGGTGGCGTTGACAATGCCGCTGTTAGTGTTGCGGAGTATAAGGGCGGCATGGTGTAAGTAACCGAAGGTTGGTAATACTGAGGCATACTGGCCTGTGGTATAACGGTGCTTGGGTTTGCCGATGTAATAACTGGCATAGAGTTAAGGCGTGAGATCTGTACGCTAGTGGTTGCCACTAGGGTGAACATGTTACCGCCGGTTATGCTCGGTTCCCCCGACTGCAACCGTGAAGATGTATAGGGAAACAGATCTGCCGCCGTAGTCCCAGAGGAGACGGCGGTGATGCCTGTAAAACCTGGTGGTGGTCCTTCCCCCTCAAACTCCAGGTCAAGAGACCTGGTGATCGCCGGTGAGGCCGGTGCGGTGGTGACAAGGCCTGCTCCCGACACCGGGTTGTTGTCTGTCATTGTTTGGTTTGGGGTAACTGCTACGTTCCGATCACTTGCCATGTGGTTCAATCTAACTGTTACCGAAAAGGTCCCACGGATGGCGCCAATGAAGAAACACTGACCTTGACGGTAGTATCCGACTAAGACTTCAACTATCAGTGACCCGAATAGTTAGCTACAAAACAGAAACACCGTTAGGACTCGTTACAGGAATGGGGTTATTCCTGTAACCACCCTCCGGCGTGAGAATAAGTCTCGGTTTTGGGAGTACGAAAGTTAAGATGAAGAAGAGAGTTGTATGAGAATAAGATGGATTATACCTTATACGTTTACCTCTATTTATAATTTGCTATTAGGGTTTCCCCTAACTTAGGATGGGCTCCGATAAGTTAGGGATTTGCATGATCTTCCCAAAAAGTTGGAGATTTTGTTGCGTGACCTATCCATGCAGGATGGAATGTTCTAGAACAAATCCTTATAATTATTTATTTATAATAAAATAATAGGTAAGGACCGGGTCGGATTATCCGATTCGGGTCATACCTCGTCAATATATAATTAAAATTTATGAGGTTGAAGGATAGAATGTCATGTGCCATTATTTGGAGTCTTTTATTATAAGTTAGATACTTATCTTTATTTTATTATTTTACGACAAAATTGCACAAAACATGCTTTATGTTTCCTCAAACTTGCAGGTTACAACCTTAATGTTTAAAACTTACTAAAAACATTTTTTAAGTTTATTTTTTTTTTTGCTGGTTTAATCATTTATGACTAACCAAGTTAATTATCTAAGTTTATTTCCCTCACATGCCTAACATGTGAGGGTCCCACTATCGTTTGATGACTGACATCAACTGACTCGCAAAATGGAACGGAGATGTGGTGCAAACGCAAAGCTGTCTGAAACCCAATCAAAATTGAAACCCCCAGAGGAGGTGCTTAGTGGAAACTCGCCCCCCCCCCCCACCCGAATATTTCGGTTAAAAGTGTAAATTTTTTTATTTTTCATTCGAAAAATATAAAATTACAAAGGATCGCCCCCAAATTATTTTGCCTAAATAATTATACAATATATAAATTAGGTCCCATGACTTTCCGCCCCTGGGACTTTTGGTCAAGCTCCACCACTGCAAATATCTGAACCATTCAGTTATCTGCTCATGAAACAAACATTTTGAACCATTAAACGTTGAATCAGTAAGAAATCTGAACTATTTAGAGTTTTATGTAACCTAATTAATACGTTTCTAAATATTATTTCTAGTTTAAATAAAAAAAGAAGAGTTAAGTTCTTTTTGAGTCCCTGTGGTTTGTGCAGTTTAACTGTTTGAGTCCAAAAACCAAACTTGTCTTGATTTGAGTCCCTGTGGTTTGTATTTTTAACCATTTGAATCCAAAATGCAAAAACTTTTCTTGATTTGAGTCCCTGTGGTTTGTATTTTTAACCATTTGAATCCAAAATGCAAACCTCATCCAAAAACCATTTGGATTCAAATGGTTAAAAATACAAACCACAGGGACTCAAATCAAGACAAGTTTGATTTTTGGACTCAAACAGTTAAACTACACAAAAGAAAGTGTTGTTACAAGCAAGTGGGAGGTTCAATGCGTGTCCTCGCCACAACTAGAGTCAACTTGGTCGATGAAATATTATTCTTGGTTGACCCGTTCTTACTAGCGGTCCTTTTAAGTTCTTTTGTGAACCGTTCTTTTGACCCTTTCCTTGATTTTTATGAAATAAACAACATTTTGGATCTTTTTTATTATTTAAAATGCAATTAAAGCAACGGAAAAAAAAACTATTAAAAGACTAATGTATTTATTCGTTTTTACATGAAAGTCTTTAAATACACATAAATATATAAAGTATAAACTTATTTAAAATACGTGTAGTTGTAAGACAATTTAAAAAAATAACTCTTTACCTTTACTCTAATTAAGATTTAATGAAGTGACGTCCCAATCTAACAAAATTTTATTATGCCAGATTATATATCTGTATAAAATTCATGACATCCATGTCATGAAATAATCTGGATGATATTTACATAAAAAGAAAGTGATATACAATTATACATAACCTCTACATAGGTAATATACCAAAGTTGGATTGAGGATTTTTTTTCTTACGAACCAAATTAGATATATTAGTTTTTTTATAATATCATTTTAATCATCATATTCTTATATATTATAATTAACTAAGTTCATCTGTTGAGTGACATGGTTTAATTAAAAAAATAGAATGATCTTTATTTATAATATGTAGTTTTCTTTTGATAGCTACTGAAACTTATTTAAAAAGATTATATTTTTGATTGTGTATAAATTTTAATTTTTAATAATTATATGAGATGCAAAAAACAAAAATATAGTAGGAAACAGATTTATTAAATAT